>CAUYRT010091109.1:0-50330 GCA_963574885.1 Lepilemur ruficaudatus | reverse complement strand
TAATTGGCCAACTAAAAATATATAGAAAAAATTAGCCAGGCATGGTGGCGCATGCCTGTAGTCCCAGCTACTGGGGAGGCTGAGGCAGAAGGATTGCTTGAGCCCTGGAGTTTGAGGTTGCTGTGAGCTAGGCTGACGCCATGGCACTCACTCTAGCCTGGGCAACGGAGTGAGACTCTGTCTCAAAAACAAAAAAAAAAGAAGCTATAAAAACAAAACAAAGCTCACTCCTCCTTCGCCTCTGCCTGCTCTGGAACCCTCAGCAGCAGCCCAATCCAGACAGTGCTCACTGCTGCCTTGAGTAGCAGCCTGCAGTGTCTCGGGCTCTCACTGCAGGCGTTGTTTGAAGGTGACACTGTTACCCCTGCCTTTGTGTTTTCTGGATTATCCCATGTGGAAAAGACATGTATCTGTTTAGTCAGCTGTAAGCCCTGTCACCAGCTAGCAGTTCTGGCTGCAGGGCTGCCAGAGAGCCCCAAGGAGGCAGTAGTGAATCTGCACCCTCCCCTCGAGCAGAGGAAGAGGTTTGGTTCTCTCGCTTTCGTACTTGCATCTCACCAGATGGGCGAGTAGAGCATGCAGGTGGGGCAGAGCTAGCACCCAGGCTGGCATCCTCCCAGAGGCCCAGGGCGAGTACTGGTCAGTGGTGTGGTGTGCACATTCAACAGCCAGTTGTCGCCCCAGAAGCCCTGATCTGTAGTGTTTGCCAATATCTGTGGCATAAATACCTCCACTGGGGCCCATTTTGAGCTCCCAGTGTGGCAGCACTGAACATGGAGTTGGGAAGAGGTTTACACCCTCAGCTCCTTAGAGCCATGTGCACTGACTCCAGCACTCCACTGGGGTATCCCTCTGTGCCCAGTCCAGGGGATGAAACCCTCACTTAGTGGGCCTTCCTGAGTAGCCACCAGGCTATCCTGGCAGGGAATGTGATGACTGGTCAGTGCTGGCCAGTTTGGAAAGTGTCCCCTGTCAGAGCAGCACATCCCAGCAAGGCCTTTCCAAGGTTCAGGGTTCCTCTGGGAACGCCGGGGAGGACTCAGTGTGAGGAGGAAGCCTGGACCTCCTGCCTGCCCCTCTCCATGTGGATCCTTCACAGGCGGCCTGCTGTGTCCTAGGACCTCTATTCTGTGTCACTGCGCCACTCAGTGGCCATGGATGTGGTTCTAGAGTCGTGTGGTTCTAGGTACCATCTCACCTCAGTACATTCCTTCTGTAGCATCAAAAGGGGAAAGAAACAAGTTTCTAGTGTGGGGTTGGTTAGATTCCATCCTTGAGGATCATTGTGTAGAACAGTAACTTGCAAAATTGGGGACAACAGTGGCTAACGGCCTGCCACTGCTGAACCTGAGACCCACGGTGGGGCTGGGAGGACCCTGCATTTGATTCCTACCTGAGATAAATGGTTTTCATTTGTGTGGTTAATCAAGAGGCAGCTTTGGCCAAATCCATCCCACCACCCTCGCTGGGGCATCTGTGAGAAGGTCAAATCCCCAATGGTTCTTCATGTTCAGCTTGCTTCTCAGAACCCCGTCTTTGCAGCATGAGGGAGCATGGCGGGGCGGCATGGAGTTGTGCTTGGCCAGCCAAGAGGGAGTGAACATGGAAAACCATTCATTCAACCTACATGTGTTTATTTTCGGTAGATTGCAGTATTTTTTTCTTATTTTCACTTCTCTTTCTCTCCTTTTTTCCTGTAACTGTGCTGGTTTTATTTTGGTCTTCCTCTCACACCCTTTTCTGCATATCATCTTTTCTTTCTGTTGTGGCTTCATTCCATTTTTTTTTAAAATATTATCTTTTGGTTCTCCTCTTTTTCCCATAACTTTTGATAAAATCCATCGCATGTGTTTCTTTTTTCTTTATTTTTGTTCCTTTCCTTTTTTTCTTTTCCTTTCTCCCAAACTTTTTCCTTTTCACAGCATTGGAACACGGGAGGTAGTCACGCAGAAGAACTTGAGCGGCCTGGTGCCCATCCGAGACTTAAGGCTAGACCCCAGCCTCCTCTGTTCCCTTCCTTTATTAGCTCTGAGCCCCAATTTACTGATTGTGTGGCTCTTTCTGAGCATAGCATACCTGGTGACCAAATTGCGTTGCAAATGAATATCATTATGAAAAATTCATAAGTCACAAGAAAAACAAAAGTGCCAGAATATGTCCAGCCACCGTGTACCTAACTGGACAGAAGGAATGTCAAAGCGTGGTCTGCCAAGAAATATCTCATGCCTTACAGTTTGACGTTTTGTTCTTCTGAACTGTAAATATCTGCCAAATTATTTCACCAAGAGGACTTGTTCGTTTAAATCATGTCTTCAGTGCTTGTAACATGTTCTCACGGTGCCCCGCCACTGCATTATTTAGCTGGCCTGGAATTACTTGTACAACATCTCTTACCTTCTGATGTAAAATTGTTTATTACCTGTACATCTCATGTGCCCTGTTTCCAAGAGAAGGGAATTCTGTTTGAAAAGAATTTGTATATTTGATACTATTCTTTAAGTGTATTGCTAACCTTTCCTTTCCTTTTGAAGAAAAATGAAAAGAAAAAGATAGATGCTTTCTATAGCCGTCTCATCTGGACAAGCCTATTTTAGGACATGTACTTTCCGCTTTCATTTCAAAGCGTAGTCCCTGAATCACTGTAGCAAACAGTTTGCGGGATCGTGACACTTCCTTGCTCTTGTTTATTATTTCCAATTGGGGGTGACACAAAACTGTGACTACAGTAGTACATGTTACCAAGTCAGGCACATAAAGATAACCTATTGCATGTGACTTTAGATTTACTCTTAACTCTTTAAGGATCAGTAAACTGATTCCAGGAAGTTACTCATACAGTAACAAAAGGCAGTTAAAGTTGTATACGTTTATTTTTCTGAAAAGTAGCATTTTTCATTTAAAAATTACATCTTTAATTCCAGATTGAAGTCAGTTATCTCTTCTCTCTTACCCATCAAATATAGTTAAAAATGAAAGAAAAATCAAAGAAAAATTGCCAAAAATTGATTTTGGGTGGGGGAGTTATGGCAGATGGAGCTGTGAGAGAGAAAGGGTCACTTTGGTCTCTGCTGTTATCACTCTCCATTTTAACATGGCAGTGTCCCTAAAACGGGATGAATTGTAACTTTAACATTCATATGTGGTGGAGGGTAATTGTATACCTATAAAGGTAACCAAATAAATTGGGAAAGTTCCACACACCCTGTATGAGAACAGTCAGTGGCTTCTCTGTTTTCCAGTTCACATTATTATGACGTTGTACTTCTATTTGCATCCGCCAGCTGGTTCCCCTTACAGTGTATTTTATGGAGTGGATTTCTTTTCACCAGTCTAGACACATTGGAGTAAATTTAGAGAATCTGACTCTTCCAGAAACTTGATATCCATGCACACACACAAACCGAGTCCACCACAAAGTCTGGCTTCTCCCTTCTCCAAGATTCCCAGACTTCACTCTGGGATTTTCTGATTTGGCATCAGCTCAGAGTCCAGGTTCTAGAATAGCAGAAGTGGTTAGCAACGAGTGGCAAACACCAAACTCAAACTTTCAGTTCTAAAATATAAAACCATCCTCATCACTCCCAGGAGCACCCTTTTTCTAGACCCCCTGAACACTGCAGGATCATCAGGGCAGGTGTCACCTCTGTGTCACTCTGTAGGTGAGCCCACTCTTCTCCAAGTGCAGAGCGTTCACTTGTCTCTTCTAGAGTAAATGAGGTGGCTGTTCTGTGGCACAGCTCCTGGCATCCTTCAGTAGGAAGTCAGTCACCAGATGCCAGCTGACAGGTGGTGTTGAGTTGTAGCAGCATGGCACTAGGCACTGGACAGTGTTCTGGTCAGTCTGTGACTCTGAAAGGTACTTTCACCGCTTGCCTTCTTTCACACTGAGGTGCGCACTTCAACTCTCTAGGACATTTTGTCTGCTTGATTTGAAAGAGGAAAAGTAGAGTCCACAGCCTCCTCCGGTTCCCATTCCACAGCTTCCCAGGCCCTGCTCCAGGCGATGAGCTCCTGATGATGCAGTGGTGACAGGTGCACGCCCATCTCCAGGGCAGAGCTCGTGGCCAGGAGAGTCCACACACAGAGGGAGACCCTCCCACTGCAGACAGCAGCCCTCCCTCCCCTGGGGCCCAAGTGGGCTTCTGTGGCACTCTCCAGGGGCTCCTCCCAGGACCCCGCCACACAGCACTAGGAAGCCATGGCCAGCCAGAGGACCTCTTCTGAGAGGGCCTCAGGGACACCACAGCCTGATCCTTGGCTGTTGTGGAGCCAGCCACACCTTCCTGTCCCATATGGACTGGCTGTTGGGTTGGAAGAGAAATGGAACCAAAGGGAGAGGGGATAAGGTTCTTCGTCTCTCTCCTCCAGGGGCTGGGTCAGAAGGCAGTGCATGGGCCTGCACAGTCTTGGAGGGCTGGCACTAGAGAGGATGCCAGGAGACCAGCCTATGCCATGGGTTGGTTGTGTTTTGGTTTTTTTGCTTTAAAATATCTGAGAAAAGAAACTTAGTATGATCAACCTTTATGCTGAATTTTGATATCACTAAGGCCCTTTGCTCATGAAATGAGTCTGAATACATAACCAACATATTTTCTGCTTTAGTGAGAAATAGGATGGAATAAAGATGGGGAGATGATTCAAGAAGGAGGAGTCATTGATATCCGATGATGGTTTTTAGGTTGCTTCCCAAGTAATGCTAGCACTGAGGCATGGTTAGTGTCAACCAGCTTGAGGTATTCAGTATTAAGTCAGCTTTCTGAAGTTAGAGAAACCACACTGAACAGAAGTTCTCTTTGGATGGTCATATAAAGTTTTTTCAACAACTGTGACAGTTACCATTTACTCCTATGGCTCGGTTCCAACAGAGATCTTAACAGCTAGTTCTCCCTCCACAAAACGACAGGAAAAGCAGCCACTACCCGTGTCTGCCACAGAATCACTAAGACACTGATGCCACCAGATGAGTTCTAAAGTGGAAGGTCCCACCAGAAAGGGAAAACCAGAGATCTTCCTAAAATCAGTTGTCATTTGGGAACCCCTTACTAATTTTCATTTCAAAAATGGATGTCCTTGAAAAGAAATAATGACATAATAAAAATAATCATAGAGCTTGGAAATAATTAAATCCCTCATGCTAAAATCTATCCAAGCCCTTCTCAATATGTGATTTTGACTCCTGGAATTTATGCAGCCAGTGCGGTCAGTGAAGGTGGTCAGCCTTCAGGCAGCAGGCTGGCCTCTGCAGCAGAAAACGCCGTTAGCGCAGCAGGCCCTCGCCGCCTCTGCATGCCTCGTCCTGAGCCCCCTGCCAGCTCGTCTACACACAGACCATGTGACGACAGTGTCGGCATGTGGATCAGCTGCATCAGCTAGATTTCGTAAACTCAAACATTTGGAGGAAAGGAAATACAATTTGATTTAAAAACTAAATTGAAATGAAAGTACATTCTTGAGTATAACTTCATGTCTAATGTATTCCGCCAGCTAAAACAGGCATTAGCTCCTTTACTGTGTAAATAAAACATAATGTCAGAGTTCACATACTATTCTTCCTTGCTCCTCAAGGCAGCTTGGCATTTACTAGTGATAAGTGGTCTTTGAAAAGTTTATAAATTTCTATATAAATGGAGAAGCCATATCTGAAAAGGAGATTAACTGTGCATAGGATCCTATAATTTCTACTTCAAGTAGAAGTACATTTTTGATTACTGAATGTTGGGCAAACAACATTATTCACTCTAGGGGGTCTTGCCCATGTGGCCTAGGTGTTCAGCTCAGATGACACACATCTGGCTGACAGCTTGAGGCTCTGTGACAAAAACGCATATCTGAGTTACCAAATTAGTTAATAACACAACCAGATAGATACTTTTCTAAAATACTGGAGCTTACCTTTTGAATAAAAATTACTGTCTTACTGAAAATATTTTACATGTTCTTGATAATAAGACTATCATTTTCACTTTAAAAGGCTTGAGCAGTTACCACTGGTATTTTTTTAAAATGCATGACATATGGTCTTCATACAACTTGAATTTTTTTGTAAGTCACTGTTTCTTAGTAACTGCAAATTTTACATCTCATAAGGGGGATTTTTTACTAAATTTGATAACTTTATTGATTTCATTGCTAGTCTTAGAATAATATAAAATAAATCAGGTTATAATGTACGGTGGGAAGTCATTTATATTTAAAATCACCTTTGCCTGTTAATTTTGTGTCTGTACCAGAGAACTGCTCTGATGCTCTCGCTGAGGACGTAGGGCCTGCCTGGCTGCGCAGCCTCCTGTGCAGCATCCGCTTTTGCCCCCTGGATTGCCATGACAGCCCTCCATCAGATGCAGCTGGGGATGGTGCTGGTAGCAGGTTTTCTAGGGAAGGGTACCTGTGGGCTCTCACTGGCTCAGTGGCACTTGTGCAAGAGGGCAGCCCACCTGGAGAAGGGTGGCTGGCTGCCACCAGATTGCTGTGGGGTTCCTCCTTCATGACACTCCCACCCTGATAGCCAGGCAGACCTGCTCTGCAGACAGTGTGTGTGTGGGCCCATTGGATTGCTTTGCATGTAGGACAGCTGTCCCCTAGGTGGAGACAACACGTCAGAACGGCCTTCTCAGCCAGAGGGCTTTGCTACGCGTTGAATTCTACAAGGAAAGTCAGCATTTTGAATTTGATGTGATTACAGCTTCTTGCTACTACAGAAAAGTGCAGCTCTTTAAAGGCTTTAGTAAGAGTAGTAATATTTCTGCTTCCATTTAATTTGCTATGTAACAGAACCTTTGAACCACACGATAGAGCTCCAAGTAACTAGACATAAAATCCATGAAATTATTAACTTAAAAAACTTTCCTTCCAGTTAGAAATAGTGCTGCTTTTGGAAATGGAAAACTCACAGCCCCATATGGCATGTGTCCATCTCTGTGCTTCTTAATTGCCTGTTCAGAAACCCACCATCTTACATATATATTTATTGTAAATGAGTCCAGCACCCATTTAAAGTAATCTTTTTTTTAATGTTATGAAAGTAATCAGTTCATTTCATCTTAGTTTTAAGTCTTTTCTTTTTTCCTTTTTTACTGCTGTCATTTCTTGTGCTTGTTTTTTCCCCAGTGAGGGTTGTCGAAGAGAAAATACAATGAAGAATGTTGGAAGTCGCAAATATGCGTTTAATTCCCTGCAGCTGAAGGCTTTCCCCAAGCATTACAGGCCTCCCGAAGGGACTTACGGAAAAGTTGAAACATGAACACACGGTTTCCTCTAATTAGCTGTTACATAATAAATGTGGGTACCCTCTAGTGTCATATATGAATTCTTCAAGAGGACCTGAAGGATTGGTTTTTATTTTTGTGGTTTTTTAAAAAATATTTCACTAAAGAGTCTATGGAGCATGTTTTTTTTTCCCCCCATTGAAATCAATAGGAGGTAATGTTTGGCTCGACGGTGTGGATAGTAATGACTGCCCATTTACATAGCCTTTGGCTATAACTGCACAGATATCACTGACAGTTACTTGTAAGAATCAAGCTAGGTTTGTCTGAAATGCTAGGAGACTTTAAATGCCTACGTAGACATTGCTCACCTAGTTATTTTTCTACTGAGTAACTCAAAAGTGACCATTGAATTACAATCTACTTTTAAAAAATCTGAATGTAAAACAGTAAATAACAAATTAAATAATTGGATCCTAGGCATACCAATAAATGTTAAATGTTAACTCAAGTTCCAGGGAAAGAAGCTAGCACTATCTCATGCAGTGAGAGTAACTGGTTCTAATGAATTATCCTATCCATACCAGCACCTGTGAGATCAGAAGTTGAAAAAAAATATTGATAAGTCAGCCAGAGATAAGACTTTATTAGAAGGTAACACCTGCAAAGCAGCCCACACAATTGGGGCCACTTGTCTTTCTGTCCCTCTTGAGTTACAGAAAGGGTGTCTGCTGGAGACATAAAGCCAGTAGTAAGGTCCTTTACACAGTCTCCTGTTCTCTGAAACTCCATGTCTAGGTTGCCCCAGGCCCACAGGGCACATCTCCCTTTCTTCTATGGATGCTGAGTTATAATCAGTTGAGGACCTCAAATGTCTGTGTGACATCACTCCAGTGGGGAAGTTATGCCTGTAGAGATAGTAGAAACCTAAATATTTTTAGAACAAGTATTCTTTTGCAGGATTTCCAGTATACCTTTTAAAAGACAATATAATCATGTTTGAATGTCTGATAAAAGTGTCTTATTTTTAGGTTTGCAATAATCGTTACTTTCCTATTCTCATTCTGTTATGTCAGATGACTATTGAGAAACAGTTTAAATTATCTCCTGAAATGAGAGTTTGAAAGGAATTTATGGGCCATAAAACTTAGGAATTTCGTAGAAAATTGTGTCTTGTCATCTTTTATAAGATGATGATGTCTTATCTGCACATTAGCAGAGTTTTTTTCCTTAGGAGTTTATATGTTTTATCAATTCTGTTTATGATGATTATGTTTACATGTTATTTAAAAGTCTGTTAAACAAATATATGTGGCACATATTAATGATGCTGATCCTAATGATTTGTGAAACTCCTGGAAATTCTTTATGTCCAAAAATCTAGACAATATTCTTTTAGCTCCTTTAGAAATGCTTAACAATCTTGGGCCCAGGGTGCTGAGACACAGAGAGGACCACTCATTGGCAGGGACACGGAGTGGGTGGACAGAGCCTGCTGTCTCCCGACGCCTGCTGGGAGGAAGATGTGAGCTGGCGTGGAGGACGGTTAATGGGAGATGCACTCTCTGCCCCCCACTCAAAGCTGGGTTCACTGAAGGGTGGGAGGCAGAGAAGCTCCAGTCCACCAAAGCCGCTGCACGGTGGCTGCTTCTGGTGTCAGAGCCTCCTCTTTAAGTGTTGATGCCTATTCAAAGACGGTTTTTAATACGGCTGATTTAGCCTTTCACCTTTGCACCATTTCATTTTATTTGTAATTTTTTAGTTCCATCTTTTCTCATTTTAACGTCACTACTTTTTTAAAAATTGCCTTGTTTTTTAAAATTAAATGTTACCCATACTGTTTTCAGGATTTTGTCTGAAGAACATTAAATATCTGCATTTATCAAAGGGAATATAGCATATGTTGAATCGTCTGTCAACAGTTTTGCTTGTGGCACCTTTATGTGAATTATTTTCCCAATTTTTGCTTTATGTTATGAGTCACCAGAAAGCTCTAAGCGTTGGCTAATCATGTAGAAAAGATCCAGATTTTAGTATTCTCTCAGAAGGCGTTGTTCCTGGGCTCACGGTGGCATCACACGCTTCCCAAGCTTGCTGGGAGAGGGGCACGTGGTGCAGCCTCGGGGGCGCTGGCACCTCTCTTCACGTGAGAGCTTTGCGTCTTCCGTTGCACAGGGAAGGCAGTTTTACAGGTTACTGTGAAAGAGAGGTCCCGTCCAATGTTCCTTACAAGGCCTCCCTGTTTAAAAAGAAGTGAAATGAAAGTGGGAATGTCGTGGGTTCTGTCAGAGCTCTTGCAGCACAGTTGCCTTTAGTTTCCTTTAAAGATGTAAAAATATTGTATAATACAGTTTTGTCCCTACACAATTGTATTTGCCAAGCTTAGTGCATTAAAATACTTTTATTTATTTGTTTGGGGCAGTGTTAATATACATAAACATATAGTTACTGTTTTATATATTCTTAGCTCATTCAAAGCCATGTATGCTGTAAATGTGCTAGTCTTTAGAATGACAAATAATAAATAACTGACAAGAATATTAAACTTGGTCTTGCCTGATTCATCTTGTCACATTAGAAGGACTAGTTCTATGGCCAGCCTCAGACTGGACCAGCACTGAGTGCTCTGGTACTGAATGCATATGTTTGTAAACATAAGACTATGTGAGATTTCTGTTTTAGAACCTTGTTTTTGCCTAATTTGAAGTAGAGGGTCAGCAGGTTGTGGGGTTAAGAGCATGGACTTTGGCAGCAGACAGACCCAGGTCCCAATCCTGGTTCTGCCATTCACTGGCTGGTGACTCTGAACTAGTTCTTGACCTCTCTGAGCCCCTGTTTCCTCGTGTGTAAAGTGTAGACAACAACAGTATGTTCCTGATAACGTGGTTGTGAGGCACCTTGGCAACAAGTGCTTATAAACATTAGCTGTTGTGTTTACTTTGTCTGTAAACATGGATCACGTCATCTCTGCGGTAGCCTGGTCCTTGCCGTATGACTTGGAAACATGCAAGTCCCTGCACGTTTGCATCGCACGTTGTCACCAGGACTGCATCTCGCACCTTTGCACCACCTTCTAGGCACACATGCCTGATGATCTCCCTTGGGTAAATGCCTGGCAGTGGAAATGTACAATTAAAGGATAATTTAAATGTTTTAAACTTTCTGAGTTTTAACATTACCAAAATACTCCCAGAAACTTAAGCTACCTTTTTTCTTTGTTCTGTGATGGTGGCAATGGCACCTTGTTTCAATTTCCATTTCTTTGATTATTGTGAACACTAAACATCTTTTATAACTTTATGTTTCCATTTTTGTGACTTCATTGGAGTATTGATCTTTTCCATATGGATTGAGTGTTTCTAATATACAACATAGTAACCCCTCTGTTGTTATGTTGCAGATTTTTTTAACCTATTTGTCAGCTATCTCTTGACTTTATGATAGGGAGTATATGGAAGTTTTAAACATTTATGGAGTCAAATGTATGTCTTTCATTTTGATGCTTATTTTGAAATCAGTCAAGTCCAGGCTTCATCACTGAAGGTGGCACAGATGAGGCAGCTGTGTCCATGAAGTGGATATAGTGGCATGGTGGCACATCTGTGCCAAGGGGCTAGACTAAAGTGCTTATTGGCACCTTGCTTGGTACATGTTCCACGCTTGGTTTGATGCTATTAGTGGTTTCTGCCTTAGCTCTCATGCCCCAGGATTATTTATTAAATATTCACCTGTTCGTATTTCAGTTTAACATTTAGATCAATCCATCTAGAATTATTTTGGCATAAACCATTTGGAGTCTGCTAAAGTCAGAGGGACTCCCTCCTCAAAACCAGCCCTAATTTTGCTTCTTTGAAGTTAAGCAATGGGGAAGACGTGTCAGGACACCCAGACGGCAGGCACCATTCTGGCACTGCTCTTGGTTTCCTTTTCAGCCTCTTAGTGTTATAGATGACCTGGCACTGCCTGCCTGCCCAGGTTGAGTTGGCCCAGCGAGGAGAGTAAGCAGGACTAGGGGCTAGAGCTGCCCCATTTGTACTCTGAGGACAGACATGATTAGCTGTCGGGAGACCATTACTGCATTGTAGGTTATTCTAATTCTTTACTAATTACTAACAATATTACACAGCAGGTGGTACCATTTTTTTAATAGAGGTTTCTCCAAAATCTTCATCAGCATCATGTGTTCCTCATGTTGTAGTAATGAGCGATGGAGCTTCCTGAGCAAGCACTGTGACCCCCCAGTCATACTAGAGATGCCAGCATTCTCTCTTTTCTCAGGAAAGGAGAAAACCGCTTCCGTGTGTGGGGTATTGGAAGCTTGTGGCTAGAAGGGCCTGGTCTCATGTCTGGATGTTCTGTCTTGCCCCTGGGATGGCTCTTCTAGGACCAGCACCTTCTCCTGGCAGGCAGGGCCCTCGCAAAACTCTCCATTTAGAGATAGACAGACTGCCTTTTATTCTCACTTTTTTGTTTTTTTCCCCAAATGTCCTCCCTTACAAGCCCCTATTAAGGGTTGATTTTTCAATAAGTTATAGTGAAGGTACTGCCTACTATGTACAAACCCCGGTCACAAGTTCCACGGGAGCCTGCAGGGATGACAGGGATGAAGGAACCGAAGGGGGGAGGGCAGTGGGAAACAGCTCAGGCTGCCTGGCCCAGCTGGACTGCTCATGAAGGCCTCCCAGAGGGATGGGCACAGCTGCCTCTTATAGGTAGGTACCTATGATTTTTTTATACCTTCAAATGTGCCCTCTTCTCAATGATTTCCAAAAGTAGAAAGTAATCACATTTCCAGTGGATAAAATCCAGTATTTGAAATCAGTAAGGAAGATAGAAAAAAAGCATAAAAATCTCTTTTTGAGAGGCATATGCTAACCCAGAAGATTTTTCTTTCATTCTTGTGACCACCAAGCAGCATGGGCTCTAGCAAGGGCAAGAAAGGTGAGTTGTAGAGATGGAAACTTCTATTCAGCAGGCTCTATGTTTCCAATGGGAGCCTTGGAAACAAAACAGCCTTGGCCAGGACTGATCACCTGATGCCTTGCATACACTGACTATGGACACCGGCACAGTGGACGTTGGCCCCAGGATCAGTCTGCAGTTTGGCTGAAGACCAAATGGTGACTTTTAGGTGGGGAGAACAGGTGGGAGCTTCACCGTGCTCTGGAGTGCAGTGGGATCCTGTGAGTTGGCCCATACAAGCGCCCCCTCCCCTGCCAGGGCCACCAGGGAGGCTTCTCCAAGCTTGCACCCCCAATAGAACACCCCTCCCCACCCTGTGCTAACATGTGGCAGATGGGTGATAACTTGGCCTTATTTTTATTAGCTATCACTACCCAAGCTATGACAGATCCCGCAGGTACAGAATCAGAATATCCACACTCTCCAGATGCCCTCCCCATTGGGCCCCCTGGTGCCTCTGCAGTGTCTTTGCCATGACTCCTGCCTGCACTAGACCCCGGTGGGCCTTTCAGGCCAGTCCACGCAGGTCTGTCACACTCTTTTATACCACTTAACAGATATAAATGCTGAGGAGACAGGTTAGAGAGGGTAGAACACGTGTTTCCATTTCCACAGCTATCAGAGAGGTACACGTTGAGACAATGTACTTCATTGCTTCCCTCTCCTTGCCACCCTCCCCACTCTTGGCTTCTGAGGGCCTGACTCGCTCTCCCGGTTGTTCTATGTCTGACCATCCTTCTTCACTCTCAGATTTGCTTGTCATCTTCTATCCACCACTAAAATTGTGGTGTCCCCAGGGTTCTCTGTCTGTAACTGTCTTCTCATACAGGATGCTCTTCCTGAAAAAATCTTAGCCATTCCTATGGATTGAATGGCCACTTTTATGCTAATCACTCCCAAACTTCTAAGTCTGTCCCAGACTCTCTCCCAAAGTGCAGATCCATCTACACATCCAACCAGATCCTAGTTGTTTTGCTTGAGTGTCTCTGGGCATCTCAAACACAGCATGCTCACACACTCTCCTCCTCCACGCTGGCTGAGGACCCTCTGATAAATGACCCCACCTTCCACCTGGGGGTCATCATCCTGTCAGCTACTAAGATCTGTATCTCTTCAGTATCTCTTCAGCCCATCCCATAATTTCCATGCACACACTCACAGCCCTGGTCTGTGTCTGAGTTCCCTGTGATCTGGACTACTCCTGAGCCGCCTCATTCCTCCAAGGCCCATTTCAGGCACACTGTCCTATATGATGATTTCTGCCCACAGGATGAGTTGACCCTTAAAATTTTCCCCTCATTGAGTGTTGAATATGACTTTTACATCATGCATATCCTGTCCATTGTGTCTTTTACCTCTGTATTCACAGGAGCAAGTGTAATGCTGCTATGAAGGAGCTACTCAAAGTTTACCGAATAAAGAGAGTAAAAGAATGGTACTTTTGTGGTCATCAATTGAAATCTTTCCTATTTAAGTACTTCACCATATTGCTTTTCTATATCTGTAATGAGTTACTCTAAACGCATCACAAGGACCCAAATTCAACAAGTCAAAGGAAAAAGCAAACTTAAGAGCAGAGCATGGCAAATTTGAAGAGAATGGGAGGGTTTCTGTTGAAAGTCAGGCATTACAGGGGTTTCAGGTAATGGTCTATTGATCTGGATGGAAGTTACATGACAATTTATAGTTACTTGTTAATATACAAATGTCCTATTCACTTTCCTGTATGCTGGTTATATTTAACAATAAAAGTTAAATGTTAAAAACCAACCCACCATTCCATGAACAATCTGAAAAGGAAATTAAGAAAATAAAATACTTAGGAAACCAAGGAGACAAAAGTCTTATGTATTGAAAACTACAAAATTTTGTTGGAAGAAATTAAAGACATCAATAAATGGGAAGACATCCTGTATGCACGGACTGAAAGACCTAATATTAAGATGAGAATACTATCCAAAGTCATCTACGAATTCAATGTAGGCACTATCAAAATCCCAGCAGCATGTTTTGCGGAAATAGGAAAATTCACACGAAATCTCAAGGGATCCCAAATAGCCAGAACAATCTTGAAAATAACAAAGCTGGAAAGCTTACACTTCTTGTGAGTTGGCCCACACAAGCGCCCCCTGTAAGTTTCAGAACTTATTACAGAGCTACAGTAATCAAAACAGTGTGTCACTGGCATAAATACGATACAGAGCAATAGGACAGAACATAAAGCCCTGAAATAAACCCTGGCATATGTAGTCAAATGATTTTCTACAAGGGTGCTAAGACCATTCATTGGGTAAAGGACAGTCTTTTCAACAAATGATGTTGGGAAAACCAGATATCCTCCAGCAAAAGAATAAAATTGGACACTTACCTTGCACCATAAACAAAATGCATCAAAGACATAACCTAAAAGTGAAAACTATAGAACTCCTAGAAGAAAACAGGGGAAGAGCTTCATTGGATTGGGCAGTGATTTCTTGGATATGACAACAAAAGCAAAAATAGACTACATCAAAATTAACAATTTGTGTGCATCAAAGGATACAGTCAACAAAATGAAAAGGCAACCTACAGAATGTGAGAAAATATTTGCAAATCCTGTATCTGAAAAGGGGTTCATATCTAGAATATATAAGGAACTTCAACAACCTAAGAGCAAACAACCCAACTGAAGAATCAGTCAAAAGACCCAAATAGATATTTCTCCAAAGAAGATATACAAATGGCCAAGAAGCACATGAAATGATGCTCAACATCACTAATGGTTAGAGAAGTGCAACTCAAAACCACAATGAGATGCCACTTCATACCCCATCAGATGACTAATAAAAGAAACAGAAAACGAAGTGTTGGCAAAGCTGTGGAAAACTGGAACCCGTGCACACTGTTGATGGGAATGTAAACTGGTGCAGCTGCTGTGGAAAACACTATGGCAGTTCTTCAAAAAATTAAAAATTATCATACGATCCGGCAACTCCACTTCTGGGTATATACCCATAAGAATTGAAAGCAGGGTCCCAGAGAGATTTTGTACACCCATATTCATAGCGGCATTCTTCACAGTGGCCCAAAGGTGGAAGCAAACCAAGTGTTCATTGACAGATGAATAGAAAAACAAAATGTGGTACCTACATACAATGGACTATTATTTGGCCTTAAAAAGGAAGGAAATTCTGATATATATTATAACATGGATGAACCTTGAGGACATTATACAAGTGAAATAGGCCAGTCAAAAAAGACAAATACGATATGACTCCACTCCTGAGGCTCTTAAGTAGTCAAATTTGTAGAGACAGAAAGTAGAATGGTGATTGCTAGGGGTAGACACCAGGGGTAGGGGAAATGCTGGGGGTGAAGAGGAGTTGTTTAATTAATATAGAGTTTCATTTTTGCAAGATGAAAAAGTTTTGGCAATTGCATAATAATGTGAATGGACTTAACACTACCAAATGGTACACTTAAAAATAGTTAAGATGGTAAATTTTACATGTATTTACCACAATTAAAAATATTTTAATATAGTTACTAATAAAGGCATGAGAAATTATTTTTAAATGAATCATGGACTTACATGTAAGAGGTAAAACTATAAAACTCTTACATGAAAACATAGGAATGGATTTTCACAAGCATAACATTAGACAATGGTTTCTTATATACACCAAAAGAAAAATAAATTGAAATTTACCAAACTCGGAAATTGTGCTTCAAAGGATACAATCAAAACAGGGAAAAGACAAATCACAAATTGGGACAACTTGCCACTTATCTGTAAGGGACTTCTAAAACATATAAGAATTACAACTCAACAAAAAGACAAATAACCCAACTGAAAACTGGACTGAGGACTTGAATAGATATTTCTTCAAAGATGACATACAATTGGCCAATAAGCACAGGAAAACATGCTAAAATATCATCCATTAGGGAAACGAAAATCAAAATCCCAATTAGATATTATTTCATACCCAGAATGGCTGTAACCGAATAGACAAATAATAACAACTGTTGGTGATGATGTGGAGAAATTGGAACCCTCATACATTGTTGGTAGAAATGTAAAATGGCACAACCACTCTGGAAAATTATGGCAGTTGATCAAAATGTGAAAGTTGGGATTATACAATCCTGTAATTCCAATCTTAGGGAAATAAAACATTATGTCCATGCAAAAGTTGTTCACTAATGTTCGTAGCATTAGTCATAATAGCCCAAATTGTGGAAACAACCCAAATTCCACCAACTGATGATTGGATAAATAAAATGTGTAATATCTACACTATGGAATATTGAGCAATAAAAAGTAGTGAAGTACAGATAGATGCTATTCATGGATGAACCTTGAAAACATTATGGTAAGTGAAAGCAGTCATGAAAGGCTACATATTACATAATTCCATTTATATTAAGTCCAGAATAGGCAAATCTATAGAGACAAAGTGTAATAGTGATTGCCAGGGGCTAGAAGGAATGAGAAGTGACTGATAATGGAGGTGCAGGTTTCTGTTTGGAGTAATGAAAATGTTCTGGAATTCATGTTGATGATTGCACAACTCTCTGAACATACTAAAATTCGCTGAGTTGTACTGTTTAAGGGTGAATTTTATGGTATGTGAATTTCTCCAAATAAAGCTCTCAATAAAGCTGTTACTAAACAAAGACAACAGAGTTTTCTAAAATACATTTTAGAGAGTTTCACTTTTAATAAAATTTGTAGCACTTAAATATACAACAGTTTTTGGAAAAATCCATCATTTTCCCTTTCCTGGTCAATGATAGTACACATAACAGACCTCAGTGATATTCTGCAACAGTGATCCTTGCTGGTGTGGAATTCTCACAGCCTTTTATGGTGAACCTTTAAAAATGCAAGTGAGCTATGTAATACCTTAATTGCTGTAACTCCAATGAACTGTGAAGTATAAAGAAGCTATGGCTTTTCATTATTCTTCAGTAACAAAAATAAAACTGGAAACTTGGATTCCTATTTGGCTCTCTACTGTATTAAGTGTCATAATAAAATTACTGTAATGCTAAATTTTTTCAACCACTTCATATTGTTTACTCTTGCTTTCTCTACTGAACACCTGTTGTTTCAGTTTGCTCCAAATCCCTTTCCTTTTAGCATAAGGGCCCCCACTCCTCCACTGTGATTCTGACAGGAGTTATCATTGATAGTGCATCTGACCCAGGCCTGGCCAAGAGCACAGGTCCCCATCTCTTCTCCACAGGGACTGGTCCAATGCAAGGGCATATGATCCAGAGGAGATCTGAGTCCTCTTGTAGGATTTGATTTGTGGACCCTGGAAGAGGAAGTCCTTTTTGGATCACAGATCTTAAGGATGTGGGCCTGTAGGTGACAGTGGCCCATTATTTAGAGAGGACCAGCCTGCAAATGAAACCAGGAAACAGACAAACAGGAGATGATGGTAAAGAGCCCTGGCAGCATCACGTGAGGCTTGGCATCCAGCTATACCAGATGATATGAAACTTTTGAGGCTGTAACTTAAGTGAATCAGTGCAAATGAAGTATTTCTTCTCTAAGGAATCAAACACTATTTTAGAACTAAAGAGGACAGATTGAATAAAAGAAAACGTTTTATCCTGAACTTTCCCAATAGACATCTTCTGGACAGGCCCCATGTTATAGATTGTGTCAGTGGCCTTCAGGATGTACAAATTGTGTAATTTGATTGAAGAGTCAAGTTTGAAAATAACAGTCTGTCCATTCTTTGTGCTTTAGAACAATTCTCAAGACACATTTTTTATGCTCCCGGCCCATAACTGTTCAATTAAATTTTTCTTCTAAAACTAACTTACATCAAGAGAACCATTTACTTTATACATATTCAAAAACACAACTCATCCATTTTCTCCAGTGTTCCATGGAAGGAAAAAGTAGTCCAACCAAAGAGATGTAGCAAAAACTATGTTTCCTATTTTGACTTCTCTGTTTTAATGACCAGAGAAAATCCTTCGTTGTTTTCATCTTGGTTTCAATAATGGTATCAATAACCTTTTCTTCCTCTGAATCTTGATCTGGCATCCAACTGAAAATAAATGTACAATTAAATCAAATTTGATACAATATAATTAATTAAACACAACTTTGGTATGGGATGTCACTACATAAGAGAAGTAAACCAGTTTCCAGCAAAATCAAAAAGGCAATTGTCAGAGATACCACGATCAAACACAATAACAAATAAAGATGGCAATAAAAACAAAAGTTCCACTTAAGGGCGATCACTAAGGATTTTCTTGTCAAGTAGAATCCAAGTTACGTTTACTTTTTCTTTGGACTATAGTCGATGCGTGTTCTTTTAGAAAACCTTCTAGGTTTAGGTTAATATTCAAATGTATTTGAAATCTTTAAATAAATTGCAACTGGGTGGGGGGAAGAGCCCTGAAAAATGGTAAGTAACACAATCATTTTGGGATTAAAAATCCTTCAAGTCAGTTACCTCCTCATAGGCTGACAGCATGTTCTTTAACTTGGCCTCACGGTGCAGCTACTTCTTAAGGGTGGGAGGTAGAGTGGAAGGTTCCAAAGTTAATTTATAAGGCAAAATTGCATAGTCAATATCACTCCCCAGAAATTCTACAGGAAGGAATTATTTTGGTGACCAACCCTACCAATGGGTCCAACACAGCCAGTGTGGGACAGCCAGACATTTATTCATCTGAGCACTAGATGAAGTAGCTAAGAGCCATATTTTCAAAAATAATCTTTAAATACGGGAATCATAAGCTGATGAGCTTACTCATACTATGTGGGAGCAGTTGATTCAAAGTTCCCATCTTATCTTCAATGGGACTGAAACAACCAGGAAAATTACCTACACAATTGTTACATTTCTGTTTTTTTGTCAAGTATGTATGATTGAACTCACGTTAGCTGTGACAAGACTGCTCATGCTGGAGGACTAATGGTGAGTACTGGGGAAAGACTTTAAGAATCTATTAGTCTGCTAAAAAGTTCCCTAGAGTGCTTTTTCTAGTGTCAAAGTATAAGTGAAGCTCTGCCTTGTACTGATACTTAGACATGGTCAGAAGCACTTCTTACTTTTTATTCAAGATTGTTAGAAATTTCTCCAGAAGGTAAATTGTGAAAATTAAAGAAATAAAAATTCTGATACCTTAATTTCTTTGGAGATTATGGAGCAGGGAATTTCGGGGAGCTTACTGTAAATTCAGTCATTTGATATGATTACATATCAAATGAATTACTTAGAGTGTAATTCTCTATCTCTACACTAAGTATTCTTCATGACTTCTCTATTACCTAAACAGGCTCTAAAATTCTTAACAAATCTAAAGCCTTGTATTTTACATGGGTAACAACACTATGGGAGGGGAGGCAAGAAAATCCTTCTCTCTTTTTACATAAAATGACAGGAAAAGATGGCAAAGAACTGTGTCATTGAGAAAGGAAACAGCATGGCCAAATTTAATGTAACTGTATACCCTCCCTGCATCTGGCTAACATGCTCAAGTTATTTATGACTGCTTCTGGGTCATAAATATCTGTATCCTCTGTTTCTTTTGTCAACAAAAAGAAAAGGATTTGCAGTGTAGTTCCTAAATAAACAAAAGCACACTCAAGTCCAAGTGACTGCTTTCTTTAAAAGAATGTTCATATTGCTGATTTCATTCTTTCCTTTCTCCAAGAAAAGGCTCTCAGTTTCCATTACAAAGATCTCTGTAGATCTTTCAAATCAAAGGGTTTTAGAGCAGAACCCCACAGACTTGTAATGCCTTCCCAGGCCCTTTTTCCACAATCTGTCACTCCAAAATTTGAACACAGATACTGACATTTTCTCCTATTCACATAAGGCAGAGTGTATACACCTTAGACCGCCACATTATGGATTTGTGGATAACTGCCAAATGACCTGAATTCAAAGTGACCAACATCAACTTTCAACCATTTACAATTGCCAAGACTTCATTCTGGTACTTTCAGAAATTCACACAGGTCAGCAGCTGTGGTTGGCACAGTGACAGAATAACAGGACAGTTAGCTCCAGGCTTTCATGAATGCTACCTAACAGTCAACTCACTAGAGTAAGAAATACTATCTATATCCTTTTTTCTGAACTACATCACTGCAACTTATTTAAAACTATTAAGTCACTCAGCTAGTTTTTAGCATAAGCTTTTAAAAATCTTTAACCACTTACCATTGATCTTTTACACTCAAAAAATGAATATTTCAAAGCTGTGCAGTATCCTTCCTTCAAACACTGCCGAGGGGATTTTCCTTCCTATGACACATAAAACAATATAAACACCTGGGAAATTTTCTCACAATATACAAAATAACTGTCTTTCTGAAAATAGTTCTTTTTTTCAAATGTTAACAGAGAATAGAAAGTTATATAAGAAATCGTTCTCGATTCATTTTGATTGTTGGTGCTTACAGAGAAAAGGGATAGAATAAAAAAATTGTAAAGTAACTTTTGGGCACTTTAAGGGCACAATCTTGAGTCCTTAAAAACACTTGTTTCCGTGTGATAATTTTCTTTAAAGTGTTTATACAAAAATTGATATCTTCATTTCCTTATGGATGAGAACTGTGAATTAAATGTAGCAAAATCAGAAGATTTTTAGTGTTGGTACTAAACACTTCCATAGATGTTAATGAGGTAGGCTGGAGTACTTAAACTTGGAAAAACATAACCCAGATTTCATCTGCAGTGCATACTCAGGGACTTCTCCTCAATCAGATTTTGACACTTCAACCCCATCATTGCAACCACTCCCCCAACCTTGATTTTGCAAGTGCCAGTCACACTTCCCTAATTTTTACTATGAAAAAAGCTACAGGGTACCACATCCATGGTGTTCCTGTTCCCCAAGAATCTTGACCACTTTCTAGTCTGTTGTCTGCCTGGGTTCTATACATCAGTGATTCTCAAAAGTGGTTCAAAATAGCAAGCTATCTTTCACTAGTACATTCCTCTCCAAACTCTGCAATACTGATGGAGAATGTCGCCCACATGAACAAGGTGGAGGCAGACAAAAGACTATCACTACATAAAAGACTATAATTTATTAAGCTGATGCCTCTTCAGACTGTATCTAAGATGCTACCTTTTTCACAAGCTTTCAACCTGTATTTCAATTGCCTGGTGGAAAAATCCATCTAGATACACTAAAGCTAAGAAACATTAATTCATCATCCCCTCTCCTGAATGGCAGACTGCTAGTTGTCTCTTACTCTTCCTTTTTATCCAGCATATGGGTGGGCTACATTTCCCAGCCACCCTTGCAGCTGGATGTGGTCATGTGACTAAGTTCTAGGTGATAGGATGTGTGGGAAACATGGTATAAAATTTCTGGGTTGGTCCAAAAGGAAAAAGGCTTGTCCCCTTTCCCCTCTTTACTCTGTAAGGTTACTAGACCTGATGATGGGAAGCAGAGCAATCTTGGACCATAAGTATGAGAGTAACATGCTATCTCCTACCACAGCACCTAGAGCCACAAGATCAAGTGTCTGGGTTCATGGAAGATTGAGGGAAATGACACAGGCCCTCACTTAAAGGTACAAGAGCAAGAGAGAGAATTCTCTTATCTTGTTTAAGCCAGTTATTCTGGGTCTCTGTAACATGTACTTGAACCTATATCCTAACTAATGCACTCACAGTTTTTTTTTGCCTTTTGAGGTCAAGATCAATTAGTACTTCCAAACATGGCTATGCCCAAGAACCAACCCCGGAAACTTTTAACTTATTGGGGATGGGGTGAGGGCAGCAGTGGAATCTGTATTTTTCAGCTGCCCCTACCTCCAGGAGATTCTGATGAAGAGTCACCAGGTCTAGAAGCTATTAATGGAGACACAAAGGAGATAGCCCGTGATGAGTGAGGTTCCTCCGGCACAGTTTCAATGTTTTTGATCTCCTAAAGTCTATCTAAGAGATGCCTATTGAATCTGCTTTTTCCTTGCTTCTCCTCTCCATCCCCACCAGAATTTACATCCTTATCACCATTACCTTGAGTTTCTCTGAGCTCCTCTAGCTCCTTAACTATCTCCCAAGGCAGCACCTAGCACTATATTATTTATGTGAAATTTCTCCCTACAGTGAGGTGCCACAGATTTCAGGTGGCTTAAAGATTGGCAAGAAGAGACGACAGCACCTATCTGCCATGAGATCAGTTAACTACTTTAATCAAGAAGTTAAGGAATCAAACAAGGTGGCCGTACAGAACAGGCACAGACTGCAGCAGAGGTTCCCTTGGTCTTCAGAGTCCCCAGTGGGGAATGGGGGGTGGTAGATGCCCTTTTAGACTACAGATGAAGACATGATTCAGGATGAATTTAATGCAAACTAAATGAACTTCCATTAAAAGGGCTGTTTATAAACATCAGGTTCTTCTACTTGAACAAATCCAGCATCAATAAGACCACATACTCAATGGGGAGAAAGCAAAGTCTGTAACAGGTGTCCTGGTCATAATCTCTGTCTATAGCTTTCTAGCCTTCCAGAGATCCACTTTCTACACAGGAGAGATTATGTCCCATTCATCAGTATTTGGTCCCTGAATTAGAGCGTGGCACTCAATAAATGTTTGCTAAATCAACCACTGCAGAAAACCAACTTGGAATTCTCCTAGCCACCAGTATTGTCCTCCACTGCCAATTTCTGTCCTCAGTCCTACTCTGTGGACTTTCTTTGTTGATGCTCATCTCTGTGGCCTTCCTCCCATCCAAGTACTAACCAGGCCCGACCCTGCTTAGCTTCCGAGATCAGACGAGATCGGGCGCGTTCAGGGTGGTATGGCCGTAGACTCTGTGGCCTTCCTGATGCGGAATGTCAGGAGGAAATCCAGGCTCCTCACCCTGACACACATGGGCCTTCACATCTGGCTGCAACCTTCCTCCCAAGCCTTCTGTCACACCGCTGGTCACTAGCTCCTTCCGGGCCGCCCACATCTCCCAGTCTCTGCACTTGCTCTTCTTTCAGATTTTACCCTAAACAATCACAGTCCTCACTCCTTTACTTGAGAAACTACTACTCAACCTTTATAAGATTCAGCTCAAATGGCACCTCTTCTTTGAGACGTCACCCAGAACGACTAACGCTAAGTCGGGCTATTGACCGCCACCGCGGGCCGACGGGGAGACCTTCCCGGGCCCTGCCTCCCGATTGCAGACCGGGTCGTGACCACCCGGAGCGCCCGGCCGCGCTACCTGGAGCACACAGTCCGACTCGAGCAGACATGTGCCCAAGTCCTCCTTCAAGCCCGCGCATGCACCGCCCTCCGGCTTGTCTTCGTAATACCGGGGCATGACAGTGCCTGCCACCCGCTGCAGCCCCCAGCGCCGTTGACGCTACTCGTCCGCAACGTCTGCGAGCAGGCAGCGAGCGAACGAAGCCCTTGGCGGCAGACCGGAAGCTGGCCGTAACAACTTCCGGAGGACCTCGGGGACTACGGGAGCCTGAGAGGCTGTGCGGGCGCGGCGGAAGTGGGCGCAGGTGACGCGGCGCGTTCGGTGAGCCGGCGGCGCTGCGGGAAGAGAAGACGGCCTGGCGGGGGTTGGGCCCGGCTGGTGGGCGGAGGTGGTGGGCTGCAGCGGGCCCGTGTCAAGGCCGCCACAGGGCTCCAGGTGAGGCCTGAGGACTGCTCTGCCGGCGCCGGCCCGGGCTCGCGGCTGGGCCGTTTCCTCCGACAGCGCGCGGCGCGGCGTCTCTGCGGCCCGGCCCCTCGCCCCGCAGCACAGTTGCCAGAGAAAACAAGGACGCCAAGTTGCGTTTGAATCGCAGGTAAAGGAATAACTTTTAGTATAAGCGTGTCCGAGATACTGCATGAGACATACTCATACCAAAAAATTATCCGTTCCTTGTTTGAAATTCGAACTGGGCGTTCTGAGTTTTTAGTTGCTAAATCTGGCAGCCGCACCTTCGGCCCCGGGCGGGCAAGGGGCAGCGAGGGCCGGCGCGGCGCTGCCGGTGTCCCGGAGACCTGCGAAGTGGAGTGGGGGACTGGGCGGCCGGGCGGTGACTGGCGCTCACTGGGCTTCGGACTGGTTGGACTGGACTCCTACGCTGCCGTTGCTCCTGCTGAGAGTGAAACACTAGGGACTGGAGTGCATTGTTTTTGTATCACATTCGGGTGACGGGGAGCCTGCTGGCCATCAGCGGAGGGAAGGGAAACAGAAGCACAGGGAGATGAAGTGTGGGGAGGGCGTGGCCCTGGCTAAGTGTTACAGGGGTGGTTCCGAAAGGCGAGGTGTTGCCCCTGCCTGCGGTGCAGTCTGCAGTTCTCCAGCCCCGAGACCAGCCTCAGAACCAGCTGCATTTGCTTTTGACTCCTGACGCTTCTCTAGGGTTGTGGAGAACATGTAACGTGATCTTGCTAAATAACTCAGAAGAGGGGTGCTGGTAGCCGAAGTTTCTTCAGATTATGTGTAAAAGAATTTTTTTTCTTCATCTAGGAAGATGTTACCAAGTACTTCAGTGAATTCTTCAATGCAGGGGAACGGAGTCTTGAATTCCAGGGATGCAGCGAGACACACGGCTGGAGCAAAACGCTACAAATACCTGAGAAGGCTTTTTCGTTTCCGGCAGATGGACTTTGAGTTTGCCGCTTGGCAGATGCTCTACCTGTTCACTTCCCCACAGAGGGTTTATAGAAACTTTCATTACCGAAAGCAGACAAAGGACCAGTGGGCCAGAGATGACCCTGCTTTCTTGGTCCTGTTAAGTATCTGGCTCTGTGGTAAGTGTCCGTTTACCTGCAGTAGAGTTGAAGAACACATTGAGCGGTTGTCTTTGGAGGATCTTTTGCTATAAATGTGTAGTAGGTCAGAATCTGGGGATGTTTGAATCTATTTCTTCCTTTTTTTATATAAAGCCTCAAAAATCTCACAGGAAAAAGGTTGTATTCTTTCTGGTTCTACAGGTCCCAAGCAGATGTCAGAGTAAACTGTTAACCTCAAGAGTTTGAAAAGCAGGGGACAGTATTTGCTCCATGTCTTTTAACTACTATGAATGGGTACCCAAATGCCAACTTACCATGAAAAGGAATGTGGAGATTGGAAATTGCATTTCACAGTCAGGCAAATCCAGAGCGAGAGTTCTGAAAGTACTGATGTGAACTTGAGAAACTGCTTTGAGGCAGTTAATGCAAGGGTTCTGATCTTCAACACCTTTAGGGTGTTGAAGATTGTGAGATGTTGAAGTCTGTAGGATGTTGTGCACCTTTAAATTTAACTGGACTAAAAATATTTGAGTGTTTTCTCTCTACTGGTGCTTTTCTAAATGCTGGGGCTACTGTGGTGAACGAGGCTGGCAAGGGCCCTCAGTCAACTTAAACTATCTCGGTGGTCATGCTGTGTTCCCAGGTGGTATGAATTTCTACATGAGTTACAAATCACACACCTGGGACTGTCCCAGTCTCCTCTTTTGTAAAATGGAGTTAATTGCCTATTCTGTCAGGTTTCTGAGGAGGAGTGTGGTGTGAAAATTACCTGGCTGGCACACAGTTAAGTGTTCAACATGTGGTAGCTATTAATATTTCAAACAAAACTCTGATACTGTAACTTCTGATGATACCAGTCTTTTACAGTCATACCTCAGAGATCATAGGTTCTATTCCAGCCCACTGAAATAACATATGTCATGGGAGTTTTGTTCCCATGTCTGTCTCCCCCACTAGACTATGAGCATTTGGAGGACAGGGATTGTGTTCTGTAACCCCAGAACCTAGGAGAGTGCCTGAATGCATCTTGTGAATCTTTCTTTCAGTGTCTACTATAGGATTTGGCTTTGTGCTGGACATGGGATTTTTTGAGACAATAAAGCTGCTCCTTTGGGTTGTATTCATAGATTGTGTAGGTGTTGGTCTTCTGATATCAACTTTAATGTGGTAAGTACCATACCTTTGGTTTTTCAGATGCTGCTGTAGAGTTTACATTTGTTTGCTTCAGAAGTACAATAGCTGATGGAAATTGAAACCAAGATAGATTATCTGAAATGGTTGATTTTGACTGCCAAGATTATTATAACTTACCCTCCTGTACTGGTACTTATATCAAAAAATAAGCAATGGTCTATTTTGTCAACGTGCAGCAAATAATTGAAATGATTGTTATACTGACAAAATCCCTACTTTTGCAAAAATATAATACTGTGCATTTAGCCAAGTCTGCTTAAGTTGTCTGGATGATAGCATGGTTTTCTGCATTTGTCAGTAAGGACCACTTCTAGATGTTTAAATGTTCCATAGTGTTTAGATTCATTTAGGTCTAGAGGGCTGTTTTATGGAATCTGACTTTGAATCTTTGACATTTGAAGTATACTTGAAAAAGAAGGATTTTTAAAAAAACTTCTGGCGCCTTCCTGCTGAGAGAAAACACAGGTTTTATTGAAAGGGTCTTACTTCGTTTGGGGTTGATTTGACAACAGCAGTGTACTGAGTATAAACCTAGTGTTTGGTTTTTTAGTTGTCTCACAGATGAAGTACTCCTGTGTGGTTGGCATGCTGGATGAAGGGCAGTGGATGTGGCCGGTGATCTCAGTAGGAGGCCAGTGGTTGAGTAGGGGTGGTGGTCATTGTATAGTAGAGAAAACACGGTGGAACATTTTAGTCACAGGGAAACTTGGGTTCAAATGCCAGCTTGGTCATTTGTAGAACTCTTTGTCCCAGTCTCTGGTTTTGTAAAATGGAGTTAATTGCCTATTTTGTCAGGTTTCTGAGGAGGAGTGTGGTGTGAAAATTACCCGGCTGGCACATAGTTAAGTGTTCCACATGTGGTAGCTATTAGTATTTTAAACAAAACTCTGATACTGTAACTTCTGATGATACCAGTCTTTTACAGGCATACCTCAGAGATACAGTGGGTTCTGTTCCAGCCCACTGCAATAAAGCAAATATCAGAATGATGCAAGTCACACAAATTTGTTTCCCAGTGCATATTGAAGCAATAAGCACATTATACTGTAGTCTGTTAAGTGTGCAATAACATTATGTCTAAAAATATGCATACTTTAAAAATACTTTATTGCTAAAAAATGCTGACAGACACATGCTGTTGAAAAAAATGGCACCAATGGACTTGCTTGACACAGGGTTGCCACAAACCTTCAATTTGTAAAAAATGCAATATTTGCAAGGCACAGTAAAGCAAAGCTCAATAAAATGAGGTATGCACATGTTTTGCTTTGTAACTTCTGACCAGTATGGAACAGGTTTCATATGCACTAGTCAGTAAGTGCTGTGTACCACTAATCTAAAATTCTAAATCTGGCCCAAAATTAATACTGCTAACTAATGTGAGTCATGTATTCATTATCAAGAAATTAATGAAAAACAAAGTATATGAAAAAAATCAATAAATAAGATTTTCAAGGGAATAATTTGGTGTGTAGCAAGCATTCTGCCATGAATATATTGATTCTTGAGAGCCACAGAAACCAGGTCAATCTGGTGTTTCACACCTTTTGTATGAGTCTATCATTTTTTGAGTTAAATAGCAAAGGACTCCGTGTATTTTTGAGAACCTATGTTGTGTTGTGAAATGTGTGAGGAACTAGAAATAGAAATGGTTACATGCACTTGTGATCATCTCAGAGGTGCCACAGGAACTAACATGAGGAGGTGTTTTGGGGAGATGTGGGAATTGCAAGTGCAAAGGTGTGGAAGTATGGAACACCGTGCTAGGTGTGGGAGCACAGGGTGACACTGAAGCGTAGGGAAAAGATATGACTAGAGAAACTGGACTTAATGCATTCAGGGGAAAAATTGGACTTAATCTCATAGGTTGGGGGTGGAAGAGAGATGGGGAGCTTGGAGGCCTTGAAGTAGGGGAATCATCAGATTCACACCTTATGAAAAATCTTTTCTATGGCATTGGAGGAGTTGGAGAAGTGGGCAAGCCTGGATACAATTGCAGGGGTCTGCCTGAGAGTAGAGGATGCCCAGAGTAGCATGGTGATAATAGGGACAGAGGGGAGAGATGTATTCGAGAGCTTCCTGTGATAACAAGATAGGAGGAGGAGGAGAGAGAGGCTAAGGCCTCCTTGGGGATGGCGTGCAAACTTTGGGCTTAGGTGACTAAGTAAGTGGCAGGTGTAGATGAGGCATTCCATGTGGGCCGTGTTGAATTCAGGAAGCTTGCTGAGAATTTAGTGGAAATATGAAGGTCAGTATACATTGAGGTAGCTAATGCTAGAACTAGAGATAACAGCCTGGGCCATGACACGGGCATGACTGGCTTATTAACATGGAAGTAGGAGGTGAGAACCACAGTGCCTTTGAGTGCTCTCGGGAGGTGTATCTGCGTTCTGGACTTAAGACTCAGACTGAGGACAGAAGCTTGGAAACTATCCGTTTAAAGGATAAGCAGAGGGACCAGGAGCAGGAGGGGATGACTGCAGAAAGGGAGCCATTGGAGAGAGCTACATGTTAATTCCATAAAATTTTAATAGCACGCGTTCTTGGCTAAAACAAAATATTTTGGTAAGCTCCAGTTTGCTCAAGTGAAGTAGTAGTATTTTGACATTTTCAGATAACTCAGAGTGGGATTATTAGTACTATACTATGTTTATCCTCTTTCTTTTCTATTTTCATGTCCACTGTAGGAACAGCATTTTCTTAGTTACATCCTTGAATTGAAATGAAATGACATAAAAAAGTACATTGACTTTCTAAGATGTTTATAATACAAATTGTGTTCTTTTTCTTTGAAGATCTAGTTTTCTATTATCTGGATATTTTACTTTTTATTCATTCATCACTTAACAACAAGTAGGCTGTGTTGTGAACACTGACATAAGCTTGAATAACGGTCCTGATGGCTAGGTGTGTCACTGGTCACTCTTTCCTTACTGGTTCTTCTTGTTTCCCTCACCTTTCTATAGGAGGCTGACCCAGGTCCTAGATCTTTGGACCTATGTGCTATCCACATTCATTTTATTTTTTGGTGATAACATTTGGGCCCATGGCTTTAAGTATCATCTACACACTGATGAGTTTATATCTACAGTTTGGACCTCCCCTCTGAACTCAAGACTTCATAATACAACTTCTTACTCATACTAATAGGCATTTTCAACATACTAGGTCCAAATCCAAACTCCTGCACTGTCCTACCTGCCTTAAAACCACTCCTGCATCCATCCCACTGCAATTAATGGCAGCTCCATCTTCCCTTTGTTCACGGCAAAAATCTCTCAGTCATCCTTGACTGTTCTTTCTCATACCTCACGCCCCATACTTAACTCCATCAGCTCTACCTTCCCACGCCAGTGTGTTCCCCATCTCCTTGCCCCCACCATCACCAGCTGCACTGCTCATCTCTTCCTGGCCGTAGCCTTCTAACTGCAGTCCCTGACCTGTGAGGGACCCGGCCGCAGAGCTCCATGGCCTTCCCCCTCCCTTCCCCTGGAGAAATTATCTTCCGTGAAACTTAGGAACGGGGTCGGGGTGCACACAGCAGGAGGTGAGCAGCAGTAGCTGCTTCCATAAAACTGGTCCCTGGTGCCAAAAAGGTTGGGGACCACTGTGCTGGTCTCTCTGCTTCCACTCTTGTCCCTAGAGTCTGTTCTTTGGCCACCAGGAGACCCTGTCAAAACATTAAAGTGAGATACTCTTCTTACAATTCCATGATGGCTTCTCATTTCACCACGAGTAAAAGCCAAAGATTTCAAAACGGCTACAGGCTCCGTAAGACCTGGCTCCCCATTTCTTTTCTGACTTCATTTCCTGTTCCTTTTCTTCTTTCCCCTTAGAGACACACTGGTCTCCTTGCCCATTCCTCACACATGACAGGCATCATCGCTGCCCTTGGGTCTTTACCCAAATGAGTGTCATATTTAAAATTGTGTCTCAAGTTTGTATTCTCTCTCCTTTACTGCCATATCTTTTCTGTAGTACTATCTGACATATTTATATTGTTGTCAGTCTTCCCCACTAGATTAAAGGCAAGGATTTTTGTCAGTTTTGTTTACTACTGGATCTCCAGAATTTAGAATAATGTCTGGCACACAGAGCATAGTCATTAAATATTTATAGAAGTAATATCAAATTATGAAACATTTTAATTTTGCATTTCAGGTTCATCTCTAACAAGTACTTAGTGAAGCGGCAGAGCAGAGACTATGATGTGGAGTGGGGCTATGCCTTTGATGTGCATCTGAATGCTTTTTATCCACTCCTAGTCATTTTGCATTTTATTCAGCTTTTTTTCATTAACCGTAAGTAGTAGTTAACTTCTCAAAATATTAGTCGTTGTCATATGCATTGGTAAAGAGACTGATTGTATGCATCTCTTCCGGCAGACGTTATCCTAACAGATACATTTATTGGCTATTTAGTTGGAAATACCCTATGGCTGATTGCAGTTGGCTATTATATCTATGTAACCTTCCTAGGATACAGTGGTAAGTAATTTAAAAAAATTTTTTTTGGTTGCTTGAGAACATAACAAGAGGGGAAAAGTTGTAATACTAACAGCCTGCCTTTATGGAGCATTTACAGACACTGTCCCAAGTATTTTATATGAAATACTTAATTTATAACAATTATATAGGTTTACTTGTCCCCATTTTTCAAATGAGGAAACTGAGGCACAGAGATTAAGTAACTTGTTCATGGTTGTGCAAGTGGAAAGCAACATAACTGCTATGTAACGGATTTTATAATTTCCAGGAACCATGTTAAACCACACTGTTATCTCCAAGTTGCTGGCAGGAATGCAACACCGTTTTTCTCTCCCTTTTCTCCTGTGCTTTCAGGTTCTGGGTTAGTGCAATAAAGGTAGAGAGAGGAAAGGGTTGGGCCCAACCTGTGGTCATGTAGGTATATGAACTGAAGTTGTTCAAAAGCTTTTTGAATCATACTTTTGCCTCATTTTTAGTTTTTATGCTCACTGTATGGTTCTTCTATAGGTGAACACACAAGATCAGGCCCAGGATTTACTGTCCCCAAGACATATTTATAAATTTACTCTTAAATCCTGTTGTGAATTCATTTATGTATTTTTCTTCATTTATGTTAAAAAATGACCACAATTAAATGAAGCTAAATAAAATCTAGAAACTTTGTTAGCGTTATAGATACATACTTTTTTTAGCCCTTCCTCCCATCCTTGTTCTCGGGATGGTTAGGACCGAACTGTGGACACAAAGAGCTCTTACCTGCATGACTGGCTCCTCTAGTCAAGGTTGTTCCACTTAACCCTTCTCATTGTAAGGCCTTGATTTGGGTATTGGGAGTCCTTTCTTTAGTCCAGGGGAGATGTTTATGACATTTCATCTTAAGGTTTCTAAAGGATTTTCAAATATTTTGAGAAAGTGATGATTAGAATCCTCTACCACTGTGGTTCTCTGGATGTTTGAACACTCTCCTGGTAACTCCCTCCCATGTGGAACATTCTGAGTACAGCTGAGTTCCTGCTTCAGAACTTCTGCATGAGAAATATTTAGGTCAGAATGCATGGGGTAGGTTCCCACTAACTAAGCAATGAGCAAGAACTATGGATATTTGGGGACAGATTTAAGAGTGTTAGTTCTTTCCTAAAGCTTGGGGTATTAGTTGAGCTCACACCATCTCAAAGTGGGGGTGTGATGCTTTTTACACTGGAATAGTTAAAAAAGCTGGGTTTTTTTCCTCAAATCATCATCTGTGTACTGTAAGATGGACTCGTATAGGCTTCTGAGGCAGTCAGAAGTTCCAATTCACCAGTTTGCATGAATATTTGTGAGGTTTGTGTCTCACTCTTAACCTCTCCATCCCAGTGTGTGTCCCACTCAGCGACTGTGCTAGAATAATCCCACGCCTCAGTGTGGTCACAGCCCAGAGCGAGGGAGGCAACACAGCAGAGTGGGAAGAGTAGTATCGTTCTGGCTATAAATAGCAAAATGTTACCGACTCAAAGTATGCATTCTTTTTTGGCCCCACATGTTGAAGAGCTGTCTTTCAAAATATTAGTCATTTGTTTTTAAAAAAATCAATATGTATTTCTTTTCCAGCACTGCCATTTTTGAAAAATACAGTAATTCTTCTCTATCCATTCGCACCTCTTATCCTGCTCTACGGGCTGTCACTAGCACTGGGATGGAACTTTACCCATACTCTGTGCTCTTTTTACAAGTACAGGGTGAAATGAAAAAGAATATCCAATCTTAACTGTGTCAACAGTATTGATGAAGTAACTTCTTGTAAAACTTGTAAATAAATTCTCTGTAGATATCTTAAAGGTGTAAAGTTTGCAGATTTGAAGAAATATATGTTAATACTATTGTCAAGTACATTCCTTGAAACCAGTTAAATGTACATTTCTATAATAAATATTTTTTAAACCAAAGCATGCATTTTATTATATTTGTACACCCAAGAGCTATATAAAATACTAAGGGCATGGGAAAAACAAATGTAAACTAACCTGAATTATTTCTGAGAAAATATTAATATTTAGACAACGAGATAATAAGCATACACTCACCTTTCTCCTGATCATTCCTAGCAAGGTACATAGTCTTCCTCATTTCTAACGAGCTGTATTTTAAACATGTATATAGGCCACCTGATCCCAGCCTAACCTTCAAAAGCCTCTTGAACCTGTAATGTCACTCAAACAAGAGTCACTGTACTACAGGCCCTAAACATCACAACTAACATTTTCTCTGTAAAAAAATTTTTTTAAAGCAAACACCCTAAAATAGATTAAAGAGGCCCAGGGTGGGTACTTTTATTTGTGGAACTGTATAGTATATATAATAAAGTGAACACCTGCATAATATCGATAATCAGTCTTAACAGTAATGCTTTTTCCTTCTTTAACGAGCTTATAAAACCCAAATAAAGGATCCACTCCATTAAAAATAAATTATTGTATCGATGTTAAAATAATAATAAACTACATTAAATTTCACCTATTTTTATTAGAAGGAATCTGAATGCAACATGGCTTTTGAAACTTCTTTATTTCAAATACACATGAACGGCTGTGGCACAGAGAAACAGTGATGAAAGGCACAGTCAACAGGACCAGTTATTAGGTTTTCAATTATAGCAGCAAATCTGAAAATAAATAATCTTCCTTTAAAAATCCAACAGGTACCGATATTAACTAATGAAGACATTTTAAGGAAAATATGTACAATACATTTAAGAAGAAAAACACTCTGGTACAACCTGGCAGACATTCCTCAAGCTTCTCCACGAGACGCTTCCAGAAACATCCCTAAATGCAAAGACAACCTTTCCGAAGTGTTCTGAATGAGACACACTTTAGTTTTTCATTCCATGAATGAAACAATTGTTACACTTAGCTGATTTCTAAATCAATTTTAGAAAATATTACTGTCTATACTGAAAAGTATCAAATCTGCTGGCAGTGCATCTTACAGTACTGTCGATATCAGCCACTTTTAAGGCTCAGAGAATATGCCTTCAAAAGGTATTTTCACCAAATTTGAGCAAACACTGAGCATTTCAAATAAAGAATGGAATGCCAATCAAGCTAAAGTACTAATCCTTTGATTCCAGGACACTTTGCTAAATACTAATACAGTAAAACAGCCAGGAGCGAGTACATAAAACAGCCTCCCTAATGTTGAGTATTAAAATATTCCCCACAACAAACAAGCCTTATTTTAGAACAGATTTAGCACCACTATATTTTACATTTTTACTGCAGTGTTAACAGTGGGAATGATACAAAGTGCTTCCCTTCAACACTCAGTTTACTTTCTAGAACAGTGTCTTCTAAATTCTCAGCTCACACGCACGGTGGAGTGCCAGCTCACTCCTTCCGGTTTGTTCCTTTGAAAACGACCTATTTAGTGCCTGAACTGGTGGAGTGAATGTTTCAGGTAAAAAAAAGAATTAACGTATAGGTATCGATGATATGGAGATGTATAACAAAATCCTCGGTTTGGTTTCTTTTTAAATAATACTGTCTTTTTAGGATTGTATGTTCACATGCATTAAAGAAAGCATACTAGTTATCATAGCACATATCTAAATAATTTATAATAAAATTTTACAACTATCAAACTAAATTTTACACACTATAAGTATTGCTACATAGCTCGGAAAAGTTTCCTTTTCTATAAAGGTATTGGATTGGATATCTAAGTTCCCTGACAACACTAAGATATGATTATGACTCAAATTTCCCATATTTTTAAGTTTGTAGCCTTATTTTCCCTCCTTTGGCTCTACTTGATCTTACAAGGCCATGGCAGTATACAAAAATAAGCACAAAATTAATGGATAAACCAAAATGAAAATAAACATTAGTAAGTAATGGCTTGAATGCAGAGACGTATTTTGGGAAAACAGTCTTAAAGTAACAAAAATTTAGTTGGCCCACATAGGATCTGATCTGTGCTAGCTGATAAACTTAAGTTTTGGTCTAGAAGAAAATTAAGTCTGTCAGTACAGAGTGGATTATCTGATGTCTACATAAGTTTTGTTTTCTTGATGTTGTATCTAAAATACCACTGTTCATCATTCTTTAATATATTATACTTCTGATAGGCTAAGAATAGTCTAGATTGGTATAAGGTAATACCTCTTCCAGAAAAAAAAAAAGATTCCTTATATACTGTTTCGATCCTATTCCTACAATTTCGTTCTAGCAGTTCCTTTACAAAGCGCTACTAAGATGCTCCAACTTTGCCAACAAACTTCCAGTGAAGACTATTTAAGATCTCTGGCAGAGTACGTCCCAGATGAGGCCCAGGTATATATGCTTTGCCAGTAAAGACTTTACTTGTGTATTTAGCAAGAAATATCCAACATACTAAAGGAATCAAGTATGAAGACTCCATCTCTTTTAAATATTGCATTCATTTTTCTATCACTGCATAACAAATTGAGCAGCTTAAAACACAACTCTATTTATTTATTAGTCAGAAGTCCAAGCAGGCTTAACTGTGTTTTCTGCTTAGGGTCTCACAAACGTGTTGATCAGGCTGGGTCTTATCTGGAGATGCATTTCCAAGCCCATGAATGAGCTTGTGGGCTGAATTCGGTTCCTGTGGCTGTAGGACTGCAGTTCCCATTTTGCTTCTCTCAGCTCCTACTTAAGGCCACCTGCATTCCTTCTCATGTGGCCCCTTCTACCTTAAAACAGCAGTGGTGCCTTGAGTCCTTCTGTGCTTTGAGTCTCTGACTTCTGCTACCAGCCTGAGAAAACTCCGCTTTTAATGGGCTCACAAGATTTGATTAGACACCCCCAGATAATCTTCCTTTTGCTATATAACATGATACAATCATGGATTATACAGGTTCCACCCACGCTCAAAGGGGAGGATATTATACAAGGTCATTGGTGGGGGTGGTACAAGGTGGGGGGGTCGTTCTTAGAATTCTGCCTACCACAAATACACTGCTATTCATTAGAACAATCTCTGCAAACATGCTATTTCTACATAACCAAACTTTTGAGGGATAGAATTGTTGGCAGACAATTTCTTTCATTACTGTAATAGATTTAAAAGAAGCTTTCATAAATTTGCTTATGGTTTTTAAAATAACCATAACTTTTAATTATTTACTAGTGCAACCACTAATTTGAAAAAGCTATACCTTTGTTCAGAGACATCGCCAATGGTTAAATTAATATATACATACATGTCTATAGCCTATGTGCTAAATAATCCATTTTCATTAACTTTTTCCAAAGCTTTTCAATCACACTATCTTTTTTGACTATGTAGTACGTGATGCATGCTGTGGAAAATGCATAAGACTGTAATAAAGAACTTAGGAATCCTAGAAATAGGTCCTCAACTTTCTCTTCTTTCCTACATGTATTTGCATTATGATATATTCACATCTGCTTTTAACCTCATGAGAATTCATTAATTCTGGTTTCTAAATGTTCACCTTAGCATTCTTGACACAGTACTGTCCAACAGAACTTTCTGCAATGATGAAAATGTTGTTATCTGTGGTGTTTAGTGTGGCGGCCACTAGCCACACATAGCCGTTGAGCACTTGAACTGCAGCTAGTGTGACAGCAGAGCTGAATTTTTTATTAATCTTTTTATTTTTATTTTATTTTTTTTTGAGACAGAGTCTGACTCTGTTGCCCGGGCTATAGAGTGCCATGGCATCAGCCTAGCTCACAGCAACCTCAAACTCCTGGGCTCAAGTGATCCTTCTGCCTCAGCCTCCCGAGTAGCTGGGACTACAGGCATGTGCCACCATGCCTGGCTAATTTTTTACATATATTTTTAGCTGTCCAATTAATTTCTTTCTATTTATAGTAGAGACAGGGTCTCGCTCTTGCTCAGGCTGGTTTCCAACTCCTGACCTTGAGCGATCCACCTGCCTCGGACTCCCAGAGTGCTAGGATTACAGGCGTGAGCCACCGCGCCCAGCCTTTTATTAATTTAAATAGGAGGCTAGTGGCTCCTATATAGCACAGCTCAAGAGCCTAATAGTTTATGTGAAATACACACCAGATGCCAAACCAAACCATGCCCCATTTTAATTTGTATGTGTGTGTGTGTGCACGTGTGTGTATGTAAAATTAGTCCCAACATTTCACACTGTGGTCAAGTGGTTCATTGCCCTCTCAAGGTCAAGAATTCACCTTCTTTCAGTTCCAGACACTCTGCACCTCCTCCAATCTTCTACTCTAACACTGCTCCCAGAACAGTTTCTTGCTTGGAGAAAGCATGGCTTCCTCTCCTTGTCTAGTGTAGAACTGGGCAAAAAGGAGGGAGCAACTAACAATGACATCCCATGAGCACCTGCTGCAGCAGACGACAGAAATATGAACTGTGGGTGTGCCTCAGGAGCCTGAAATTTGGTCAGAAAGATAACACACACGCCACACAGAAATGCACCCCACAAACAAGCAAAAACTAGACAGCTGAGTGTGTATGGAAGCATGTGGCAAGGACAACAGAGAAAGAGAGTAAGAAAGACAAAGAGGAGGATGGGCTGGAACGTCCCCTCATCCAGACACTGACTGGGCACCTGCCATGTGCCAGGCACATCCTAGGCACTGATAAATTCAAGGGGAAGAGGGCACAAGAAAGTCCTGGAATGATGGGAAAGATCTGGCTAAAAGGATTCTTAGGAACAGGAGGGATAAGAAAAGCCTGGGCAAGGAGACCACATGAAACCAGGAAGAAGCTGGCTGGACAGTCTGAGCACCTCTAAAGAGGCCAAAACAAATGGCATCAGAAGCTGCTATAACTTTCTCCTCCCTAGATTTTCAGAGCATGGCCTTTCTTCCTGACACCAGAGTTGGTAACTAAGGAACAAGGACAGGACCCAAGGGGACTCCTAAACCCATCTGTACAGATTTTTACCCTCTGTTACTCAGTCATTTTAGCAGTAACTTAGTATGCTAAGTCAGTTCCTAAGTTTTATAATGAAAAGGGTACACCTCTTCTTGAATGAAATTTGCTTGTGGACACTTACTTGGGCAAAGAAATTTAAGAAAGTAAAAAGTAAATTCAAGAACATGAAAATTAAATCCAAAAAACCCTAATAAAAATTTTCAACTAGACTTTGACATAAAAATCCTTATTGGCAACACGATTAAATTTTCAATTAAGAAAAATAACTAAAAATTATTGCAATGTGGAATGATGGAAATAATTGTACTATATCAGTGTTTCCCAACGTTTTTCACTTCATGACACTGAACAGAAAATACTGCTGTTTGATACTATTTGTCCAGTACACTGGCCAAGCAGCTGAAGCTCCTCCAGGCTACAGGGAACCAGCTAGAACCTCCTCCCCACCTGAGGCCAGTGGCCACTCTGAAAGCTCACGGGAACCAACCTCTGCACATTTGTAAGCCATACAAAACCCACCCGAGGCACACCAGCGTGTCAGAGTAGACTGGCTGGGAACTGAAGTTGATAATTCATCATTTTTTTAAAGTAAAGTACTTTTATAAAGATCGCTGATTGCTGAGGCTGATAACATTCTTTGTTTATAGAAGTTATATCATTTGGAATTGCATGTTTAAGAATAATAAATACTCCTTTGGACATGGGATTTACTTATAAGTTCACAATGCAATAGAATAAATCATTTTGGAAAAATATATGACTGCCACAATACCTTTCGCCCAAAATGGTATTACAATTTTTCTTTAAAATTATACCAATGATGACTTACATAATAGCATCACCTAGAAAACATTTTGTCAGAACTCAAAATGAGTGCAGATATAAAATTATCAACAAGAGATAATGCATCTAACTCACAGGTTAAAGACAAAGATTAAAAAGGAAAGAGGAGTTTGTCATTTTACACATCAGAGGAAATGTAATGACTTAAGTCTAAGATAATTTGAGTTGAATGCATCACACTTGCACACTGAAATTTATCAGACTGATTTTTCGTGGCTATACACCATACACAGTATAGTAAAATAACCCCCCAAGAAGGACATTGGTCTTTAAAATCTTGGCTTTAAGGAATGACAAATGTCTTTGAAAATATTTTGTTCAGAATCACTGTGATTATAAAAGTACTTCAGTTAAGAAATCCATCTATAATCAATCTTAAATGGCAGTGCATTTGAAAAATGGCATTGATTTGTAATGTCTGCATTTCCAAAGAAAAAGATAGAAAGAACTTAAAAAAGCAAGGTAATTGGTTTTCAAAAAAAGTATCAATTCAAAAATTTACTGCACAAAAATATGTACTTCTTAAGTGTTTCTAATAAATTAACTCCATAACATTTTTATGTATATTTATATATTTATATATATAATCCCTGATAATCTATAAAAGAGGGTCTATAATAGTAAAATAAGTGAACCTCAAAAGTACCCCCTTCATAAAATGTATTTAACATTAGTTTTTCTCAAATTTAAGGAATGTAACAATATGTACAACTCTTATGTATTAGTATAATACCAAAATAGTACAAGTCATATTAACAGGCTGTCATAATTGTAAAACGTTTGAGTCAAGTTAAAATCGGAGGACAGCGTAGTTTCAAATGAATGCAATTATCATGGGAGATTCACTTTCCAAGTGGAAATGACAATCATCTTATCTACAGTAGATTTCACAAGAGGTAGTGTTCAAGTAAAAAAGAAAAAAAAAGTACATGCTTAACTATCTTTAATCAAAAAATTCACTGGAAAAAAATATGTTGGTTTCTTAGATGATCAGTTGGTAGCTTTTTTAATATGAATCTGAAATACAAAATAATTAAAAGTATGATAAGGTAATTAATTCTCAATTCCAAAAAGGCCTTAAATGCAAAATCGAAATATAATTTTAAAAAAGTAGTATCTAGGATGTTTCACTGATTTAATATATTCTTACCTCATTAAGAATGGCCCAAACAGCAGAATTCTGAATAACTGAAAGTCGAAAGGTTGAAATGGGATTTAGACTAGGATCCACCATTCCTTCTGCAACACCATTCTCAAATTTTCCTTCAAAATAAAAATTAATACTTGTTGGATAGACAAAGATGAGCACATATAAAACATCACTGACTTAAGGCAGGAAAGGAGGACACCAAAATATCTCTATTAATAGATGTCTTTAGATAAGACATAGATGATTTTTTTCCCTTTCTTTCTACTTTTATTCAACTTTTAAATTTTTCATGAAGTAATGCATGCTTAAAAAGATAGGATGCAACCTATTTAATTAGGCAGAGCAAACAAAACAAAACAAATTTGTTCTTGCATCAACAATGTTTTATGTTACAGGTTTTTTAGCAAATTGTGACTTACCCAAACCTTACCAAAACATAATCTGCGATCTCAGTCTGTCTTCTCTGACAGTTAAATCAATCGAAACAAATTGTAATGTTTTAATTAGACATACATACAGTTGTTAGCCTTGAGCAGGGGCTCAAAGTGTACTCTTTGCACAGGCACATTTAGAAGGAATTAAGAAGTAATGCCTCCTCTACACAGTTTCCATATAAAACTGCATTAAAAATGACAAGCTAAAAAAAGCTCTCCTGTAAAAATAAGGACCAAGAACTTCTATAAAAGGTAACATACTCTGTACCAAATTTTTCTTGCTGTAAGGAAAATCCTTCTTAAAACAGAACCAAAAAACGCTGTTAGAAAAGTGACAAGAAAATAGTTCATTCTGAGCCAAATTTCTCTAAGCCAGGGGTTTGACAAACTTTTTTTTATAAAGGGCAGTCTTTGTGGGCCAGGAAGAAACTCAAGGGTACTAGTTAAGTACTTTATAGAAAGAGATAGAAAAATTTTCCACAAATTTTTTAATGATGAAATTCAACATATTAACGTAACAACAACTGAATGCAATTTTTTTTGTAATATATGTATACTAAGGAGAAGAATGTAATTCCTTTTGTGGGGATAACATTTCATTGAACTGGGGTTCAAAGTTAGTGTTCCCTATCATCAAACTGACTGCAAATGTTCGCCCACTAACGCTAATCTATTATCTTTTACACGTATCTTTGAAATGTCCCTTCCCACAGCCTAGGGAGGGCCAAATGCTGACATCAAGCTACAAAACACATAATTTTAATGGAGCGTATTCATCAGTTGGAAAGTATTTTTGGAATTCTACCAGATTTTTCTCTTTGATATTGGACTTCTGGTGTATTATTACAGATGAGTCCATTCTCATCGAAGATTAGGTGAAAGCTCAATTGCACATTAAATAGATTTTGAAATACAGAAATTACTTTTTCACTTACATTGAGGTCCGAAATGCTGCTGCAACTATAGTTTGAAATTGAAAATGTATCCACTGTAAATTTGTGTGGAAAAGAGATCATGCTCCCTATTTTACTTTTTGACAGCATGGAAAGTGTATGAAGAGCTTGGTATTTTTTATAGTTCGAACAATATTAGCTGTCAGTCAAGTGACTTGACTGCAATGTACGTTTTGCATACAAGCACCATCTTGTCTTATAATTTTAGGTTGAATTCATTAAGAAACATTATCAACCCTGAAGCAAAAACTAATTTTCAAAGTGATAGTTGTTAAGCCAGTTCTCATTTGGAAAAATTTTAATCTTGGTCCTAAGCTCAAAAAAAACTTCAATAAAACTTTACCACTGCTAAGCCACTGAATTGCTGTGTGGTGGGAGAAGTCAGGATATTCAGTTTCCATTTTTGACAAAAATTCACAGAACTGATAATACCTAAGCCCATGAAAGTGAACAAAGTTCACAGCTGACACTTTGGTTCAATGATACATAGATACATTCAAATATTTTCTGCAAAGTATATCTGGCTGATATATAATAAAAGAAATAACAATAGGCTTTAAATTCCTTACATTTTCACAAGCTTTATAAGTTAATATAACTAAGCCTTCTTCTCCTCCACACGTATTTTAAACATATTTGTTGTAACACAGCAGATTCCACCTCAGGCTGAACTTGCGTTTTCTCAACCTATGTGAAAATATTCTCGCCTGTAGTTGCTCCAAACAGACTATTCGTGGGCACCAAAACTCTTTAGTCACCTCTTGACACTGATTCCAAGTAACAACTGAGTAGTGTCAGAGACATGTGCCAACTTATCAAGAAGCAAGAAAACCACTCAAAATAATTTGCTTTGCTTTTTGACTGATGCATTGCTTCCAACGTCCTCAACTCTTCAAGCAATTGCTGTTTCTGAAAACCTCCTAGTCCTAAATAAGTTTATTTTCCCTGCACATATTTCTTTAGATGCTGCAATTAAATATGATTTAATTAACTCACTATTGGTAAGTGGGTTTTCTTGCTTGGCTAAACAAGCCACTTGGAAACTCTGGTAACAGTTTCATTTCTATTTTTTTATTTTTGTGAGGAAATTCTGTTGTAATGAGATATTCCATTTTAAATTTCCCAATTTTTCTAATCACTGCTTTCCTGTAACTTGGGAACACTACGGTGCTTCGTCTGGTAATGTCCCGCTTTCGTGTACCTGCACAATAACCACAATGATTTGCCACCTAATTTTGTAAATTAATTCACATTCCCTTTTGTTAAAAAGCACAGTGTTCAAAGTCTACTTTTCTTGTTTTGACATGACACATTGCGCTAATTGTTAAAAAGCCACAGTACGGTGATTCAAAACACTCAAATCATAAATGCATCATTGTGATTTAGAGTACACTGAGCAGCACAAGGCCATGAGAGCATGACCTCAATCTCTGTCGCAACTACTCACTCATCTCTGCTATTATAGCAAAAAAGCATACAGACAATACATTAAAAAAGATGAACATGGCTGTGTTTCAATAAAACTTTGATTACTGAAATTTAAATTTTATATAATTTTTACATATCACAATATATTCTTATTTTTTTCAACCATTTGAAAAGAAAAAAAATTACAAAATACATTCTCAGTTCATCAACCATTCAAAAACAGGCGTTGGGTCAGATTTGGCCCACGGGCTATCGTTTGCTGATCTTTGTGCTGTGAAATCATGCAGTCTATTGTCAAGTCTCACGATACAGTTCATCGGCTAATAGTAAGATAAGGTACATTCAAATTAAAAACCACAGCAGAGAAGGCTTAAACTCATCTGTATAGTAAGTGCTGAACCTATCAGCAACCAAAGTAATGTTTTTATTCAAAAATTGTTGATAAACTTCATTCATAAAGTTTTGCCCATACTTGGTGCTGGACTAGGGTGGGGGGGGTATGTACTACAAAAAACTACTGTTGAGTATTGAACTAGGCGGGATTCAGAGCTGAAAAATACTGTGAAACCCTGAAACATTTTAACTAATGTAATATCTAATATGTCATCTGATGAGCTCATTTCATTAGGAAAATAATTACCAAATGGTATGACTAGCTTCATCAAGACACTTTCATTCAGCAATTTTGTCCAGCAGATATACTGTCACATGAGACTGCAAACAACCTAGGTGTCCATCAGTAGGAGACTGGCTAAATAAATTATGATATGCTAATGTAAGGGAATTCTAGGCAGCCAATTAAAAGACTGAAGGAAAATAAAAACAATGAAATAAAGTTGAAGATGATGCAGTTGAAAAGTTACTTCTATTCCTAAGTGTATATTGTAGAGAAACTCCCATACATGTGCATAAATGTTCAAAGCAGCATTGTTTACAATAGCAAAAAGATGGGAACAAACTTTATGACCAAACAGGAGAAGAGACAGGGACATATTCACCCATGGAATCTACATAGGAGTGAAAATGAATGAGCCACAAATACGACACGCGTCCACATGGAGGAATCTCACAGTGGTGAAGAGACAAACCAAGTTGCAGACTACAGAAAGATATTTCCATCAAATTTAAAAACAAGCAAAAGAACACTGTGCATTGTTTAGGGATATATTGCATATATATAGTAACAACATAAACGCAAATGGTAACTACAACATTCAGGATAGTAGCCACCTTTGGGTTGAAGGGGAAAAGAAGCTACTAGGGAAGGACAGTTGAATTGACAAATCTTAAGCTGGATGGTGGAGACACAGATATTAGTTACACTATTATTTGTATCTTTTTATGCATCCGAAATATTTACAGTTTTTAAATGCTCCTGTTCTATTTGTACATATATATTTTTTTCAATGAAAAACAAGATGGAGAACAGGATTGTAGAATATATCGTGTGTGTGTGTGTGTGTGTGTGTGTGTGTTTTTAAAGACTATACTTATACCTTGCTATTTATGCACAGAATGCTTCTGGAAGGACAGAAATCATTACAGGAATGACCTCTAGGAAACACAGGGTAGGAGGTGAAAGAAAAGGGGGCAAAGGCTTAGGTCTACCCTTTCAAATTTGTATTTGGTACCATATGCATGTAATATCTTTCCAAACAACAAATTTAACCCTTGTCCTTCACCTAATGGTCCAGTCGGTAAGCATTCAAAGACAGGAAAGGAGAGGAAAAGTGGAGGAAATTACCAAAGAGTGACTAGAATCCCACATTCCTGGCATCCGCGGTACCTCCCAAGGCCTAGCGGTCCCTGGACCTTCCGCCAATCCTGACCAGTGGCCTTTCCCTCTTCCACTGGCTCTCTGCAGAAGGCTCTTTTGCTTTCTCATAACTTTAACCCACTGAAATAAATCTTTCTTTTACGAAGACCATCCTTAGCTATCACACCCCCCACCTCAACCACCAGGCCTCCACTAATTGCCAGCTGACTGCGTATTGTTGGGACAATGCCTTCAGACATAAGTTGCTGCACAGTAAGATCCAATTAAATTTAGGCCCCTCTGCCGGGCCAGTATTGGCTGTCCCACCTCAAGCTCTTATTAGCTATCTCTTGGCCTGGTTCTCCCTGTAAAACTTCTAGCGAGGCTCCAGTTTAGCTTGTATGCAGCCACCATTCTCTAACTGCTGAACATCAAAACCTTCATTGTACTTCACAGCACCCTTAGGTTTGACCTCTCCCCAGTTCTATTTCAAATAAATCAGCCAGTCTCTTTAGGGAGGGCTACAGAGCTTTCTGTTCTAAGACCTGCCTCTCCTCCAGGCAAAATCTCTGCACCACTGCTCAGGGGCTTTGGCAGGGACAGCGGCCCCTTCTCTCTCAGAGTGACACCCTGCTTTACCAGCAGATTGCTGGTTGTGGCAGTAGCCCTGGGTTTTCTCAGCTTGCTTCTCCCAGGGTACTGGGGTGCATGTGATCAGGGCCAAATACTCTCGCTCTGTTGTACCTGGGTAATGCTTCTGCCCTATGAATGGAAGTTGGGTGGAAGAAGGAAATCTCAGATCTATCAGGCTGCTCTTCTCTAGAACAGAGATTCTGCAACAGACGGGGGGAGGGGGCGGAGAAACACGACAAATTCTGGCAGCTTGCCTTTCCTAGGGAGACACCATAGCCCTCGACTGCAAGCTGACAGAAGCAAGAGTCCCACTGTAGCTGGGCCCCTTGAAATTTCAGTACCCCAGGTTTTTCTTTTTTTTTTTTTTTGAGACAGAGTCTTACTCTGTTGCCCCAGCTAGACTGAAGTGATATCATCATCACAGCCAACTGCAACCTCAAACTCCTAGGCTCAAGGGCTCCCTCCTGCTTCAGCCTCCTGAGTAGCTGGGACTACAGGTGCGCATCACCAGGCCAGGCTAATTTTGTCTATTTTTAGTAGAGACGGGGTCTCACTCTTGCTCAGGCTGGTCTCAAACACCTGACCTCAAGTGATCCTCCTGCCTTGGCCTCCCACAGTGCTAGGATGCCAGGCCCCAGCGTTTTTAATGACTTAACTAAGTAAGGTAAAAATCGGACTAGGCCCTCGGTTGTTTGCACGTCAACTGCTTGCTTCCTGCTCAACACCCCTTGTTCTCACGACATTCTTAACTGCAGTTCCATTGCTTCTTTGTCAAGCAGGAGGCGATAACTCCAGGATCAGGAGGAAAATCTATGAGTTTGTTTTGCCCAAGGAATGGATGCCTCTGAAAAAGCTGCCACTGGCTGCTGACGCCCAGAAGTCTAGTTACTCAAGGTGTTATCTGAGGCTGAAAGCAACACAGAGTCCCCCTTATTTATCCCCACCCTACAGAAAAGCTCACTGCCTCATCTCTGTACCAAGACATATCTGAGAGATTTCTCTCCTATCTTCTTGCTTTGGCCAAATCAAATAAACCTTTCTCATCTCCAAGCACTGGTGTCACAGTGTGTGGCTACAGCTTTGCATCAGGTACATGAGTCTGAATTTGGGGCTCTACAGCGCCATGTTCCTGGCTGTACCGGCGCAGAGCAGAGCTTCCATCCCGCTGAGCTTGGGGGCTGAGGGGTAACAGAGCTGGTCACGGCTCAAATGCCATAGATTCCTATGGTTCTTACTGAGATTTGGTAGATTTTCATGAATAATCATTTCTCCATTTGCTGTATGCCCTTAGGACAATCTTCAGAGATTTTTAAACAGATTTTTCAAAAATAATTTTCAATAGTTATAGTTGTTTTGCTAGAGAGAGACTCAGTGAAGCTCCTCACACCCCCATTCCACTAAAGTATGCTTCTTAAGGGAGCAGGATTTATACATCCAGTTTAAAAAAAATCAGTTACTCTTTATTTCTGATGGGTATTTTGGTTACACGAGGTCCTAGGTTTAACAATCCATAAGTTCTCTTCTGATTCTAAGCAGATATGAGTCCATGTTTCGGACTGGTCATTTTATTCAGCTTACTGCAAAGACATTTAATACAGACACCTCTGTTTCCTATGCTCCTTACATAATCTAGAACACAACATTCTCAGAAATTAGATAACTGACAGGTAACAGGGATAATAAATGTCTTGGACGCTCAGCGAATTTTATGTTCATTTCTAGAGATGGGCTAAGATATAGCCCCAATATGAAAATAACTAAACGCATTTATCCACCAAAACTATATAGAAAGTAGTCAGGGTTATCGTGCAAGCCTTTTAGCAGCAGCTGAACAACACTCACCAAATGTAAAACTGCTCTAGCAAGAGCTATGAAAATGCATCCCTACCCTGTAAACCTACAATGTTAATTTACCAACATTCTCTTTTGCCTCATTCTAAGAAAATCATTAGTTTGTTTTCAGTAAAAGAGAATGCATAATCATTCATTGAGTCGATACCTACCAACCGACAGGCCCCGGAGAGAGACAATGTCCCTCCTTTTCCAGGGTGAGCACAGAGAATGGAGCTGCGAAACCCCACCCCACTGTCACACAGTCAAGGACGCCCAGGCCAGGGGGAGGCGCAGAGAAGAGGGGCAGCTACACTGGCTAGTTAAGGGTGAGGAAGTACTACCAGGAGGAGAACTGTCAACCCATCACTGCCGGCAGAGAAAATGCTAGAGAAACAGCTGCCCGTAGAGCATGGGGCTTTAATTAGAGGAACAGTAGTCTGAGGGCTGGAGAGAGAAAGAGCGAGGGGAAAGTTACAAGACGTGAGATGGGCGGGAGCTAAGGAATCAGACACTAGAAAGTCACTAAGGTTTTTTACCCAGGTCGATAGAGTTACAGTTACATTTTGAAAAAGTGCAGTAACTCTGGAAAGCCAACAAGAAGACATCTGGTCCCTCACAGACAGGGTGACTCAAGACTTTCACAGAGGCAAAACAGAGGAGGTTTATGCTAATGGAGAGTACAGAGAGGGCGGTGAGTCCCAAGACAACAAGATAAATAGGGACAGCAAAAACCGTGGTGACCGATAATGAAATGTCTGTTACAGACGCTCATTGTAGGTGGGCTCTGTGGCCACCAGGCATAAGGCTATGTCAGTGGGCATCCAATACAAATGTGACGCTCAGGAGGAAGATGGGCCAGAGCATAGACTCTGGCACGTGGGTGTCAGCTGAGGCCACGAGAGTAGCTAAGCTCGTCCAGGAAGAGACACACAGTAAGAGGCAGCTAAAGGCAGAGCCTCTATCGGTGACTATCAACAACGGCAGGGCAGACGGAGAAAGAAAGAGGAAGTAGTGAATGAACCTGTGATCTGAAATCCTAGTTTGGTCAAGATAACAAAAGCAAGAACTAAAACACAAGAGCAAATAAAATTTGAAATGCATTGGTGATTGTAATCTTCAAGTCGCTTAACATCAGAAAATAATTTAAAAGTACTGTATAAGTCCAGAAAAAGAAAGGACACTTTACTAAAGTAGATATTACCTATTCTGAAATAGCCATCTTCTAATCGTTTGTCTTTGGTTTCCTTGCTTATTTCCAGACCTTCACTCTAAAATAAAACAAAAGCATTAATTTTATGAATAATTCCTTCTATCAAAAACAAACCTAAGTTATGAATATCTTAATACCTATAAAGTGGTATTTGTGGCATACCTATCTCTGTAAAAAGAGAAATGTCATCTCAGTCTTAAACTTTAAAAAATTTAATAAAAGTTGTTTTTTTAACCATCATCTGAATCTCTATGTATTGCTTCTTAGAAAATGAAACATTAAATCATTTGATAGAATACTATTTGCTATTAAAAATATATATGGAAGAACTCTGTGTTATCTTGAAAGAAATCTAGGTATTCCTCTAAGACCAATGGATTAATTTTGTGTATTAATCAACAGGCATTACAACCACATGGTGTTTTAGGACTCAAAATATAAACAGGGAGCAAACACTTAAGTAAAATAATGATTCTTTTCCTAGTATAAAAATTCCATATTATTTTTCAACATAAAATGAAAAGAAAGCTTTTCTATGAATGAGGCAAATGGGCCAATATATCAGATATTCCACATTTCCAAAAAAATTAATATTACTCAACATTGAGTCCTGTACATCATGAGACTTTTCTTTCACCTCATAAAGAAGAAGAGCCTCAAACCAAATCTATTAGTATCAGTTCTTAGGGAGAGGTAAGAGGAAAAATAGTCATACCTTAAAAGGCAAAACCTCCACAGTTGTATTGAGCAGAATGTCTCCCGGATGTTCTTGGTTGCCACTGTGGAACAAGTAACTGAAAATACAAACACGAAAATACTAGGCTTTGCACAGACCCAAGAAGATGCTCTTACCTCAAAGTAAGCTTTTCTAAACCAGACTCTAACTACACAGAGTTGACACTGGAACTTGTAAAAACGGCATAGTATGCACTCTGAATAGTTAGCTTTAAGAAATTTAAAAACTTAAGGGTAGGTAAACCCCTAAGTGATATGTTAATTCCTTCTGTCAGAAATAGGACAATTGCTGCTTAATAATATACTTGACAGATTTTTTTTAAAGGATGACAGTTTTATGTTGTTTAAAATTCTTTAAATATTTAAACCTCTTGCCAGGAATAATCGAAATTGTAGTACCTACATAATACTGCTGTATCTCATATTGGAGAAAAATTTCTTTAGGACAAACACTAGTCATGGCAAGTTGAAAGACTGTTTTATTCGATACAAATAATTTTAGCATTAGTAGACTGAAAGTAAATTAACCTTTTTCAAATGATCTGAATAATTCCACTTGTCAATATTAAAAAAAATTGAGTAATGGCAAATTATAGTATAATATATTGTGATAAATCTAAAATACTCTCTGGGTATGTGTATAACGTTCTATGTTTTGATACTTTGAAAATGAACTAGTATGTGTAGTGTGTAGGGAAAGGTGGTAAGTAGATAGGACATACAAAATATGTCTAAATCTAAACCTAACAAGTTAAATGGTTAAAAGTTTAGGCTTTGGAGTCAGAAAGACCTGAGTTCAAATCCTAGTCTCTCACTCACTAGAATTTTCCATTTAACAAGCTACTTTAGCTTTCAGAGCAGGAGTTTCTTCTATAAAAAGCAGATTCCGTCGGTCGCGGTGGCTCACGCCTGTAATCCTAGCACTCTGGGAGGCCGAGGCGGGTGGATTGCTCAAGATCAGGAGTTCGAAACCAGCCTGAGCAAGAGCGAGACCTCATCTCTACTATAAATAGAAAGAAATTAATTGGCCAACTAAGATATATATAGGAAAAATTAGCCGGGCATGGTGGCGCATGCCTGTAGTCCCAACAACTCGGGAGGCTGAGGCAGGAGAATCACTTGACCCCAGGAGTTTGAGGTTGCTGTGAGCTAGGCTGACGCCATGGCACTCACTCTAGCCCGGGCAGCAGAGTGAGACTCTGTCTCAAAAAAAAAAAAGCAGATTCTACCTACCTCACATGACTATTCCAAAGAGCTTATGAGAACTGATAAAAAGTCTCCCACATATGAAAAAGTTACTCCGCCAAGTCATAGGTACAGGATGGTTATGATATGGTTACAGCAGGGTACTTGTGGGCAAAAATCATCTGTGATAAGGATTTGATTTTCCAGTGTTAAATAGCACAGGGGACCCTGATAAAAGGCTCTTTCTACTACAACAAAAATTACTTCCAGCATTTGCAGATGAAAGATGCTTTTTTTTGTTGTTGTTGTTGTTGAGACAGGGTCTCACTCTGTTGCCAGAGCCTCAATCATAGCTCACTGCAACTTTGAACTTGTGGACTCAAGCAATCCTCTTGCCTCAGCCTCCCCACTAGCTAGCACTATAGGTATGTACTACTGCATTCTGCTACTGTTGAAATTTTTTATAGAGATGGGGTCTTGCTATGTTGCCCAGGCTGGTCTAGAACTCCTGGCCTCAAGCGATCCTCCTGCCTTGGCCTTCCAAAGTGCTAGGATTACAGGTTTGAGACACTGTGCCTGGCTGAAAGATTTTTTTGACAAATTTATTGAAGTATAATTTACATTGCATGCCATTACTCCATTTTAAGTGAACAATTAAATGATTTTTAGTAAATTTACCAAGTTGTACAGCTATTCACATAAATCAGTTTTAGAAGATTTCCTTCCCCC
>CAUYRT010091103.1:0-42894 GCA_963574885.1 Lepilemur ruficaudatus | reverse complement strand
TAATTTCACAAATACCTGCCTGTAATGATGCGCACCGCAGCTTTTTTAATAACGAAAGATTGAAACCCACCAAACTGCCCATCACAAGGAGGAAGGATAAATGAATTTTTTTTTTTTTTTTTTTTTTTTTGAGACAGAGTCTCACTCTGTTGCCCGGGCTGTAGAGTGCCGTGGCGTCAGCCTAGTTCACAGCAACCTCAAACTCCTGGGCTCAAGCGATCCTTCTGCCTCAGCCTCCTGAGTAGCTGGGACTACAGGCATGCGCCACCATGCCCGGCTAATTTTTTCTATACGTTTTTAGTTGTCCAATTAATTTCTTTCTATTTATAGTAGAGACAGGGTCTCGCTCTTGCTCAGGCTGGTTTCGCACTCCTGACCTTGAGCTATCCACCCACCTCAGCCTCCCAGAGTGCTAGGATTAAAGCCGTGAGCCACCGCGCCTGGCCCGGTTCAATGAATTATATACATACATTCTATGCAGAAGTTTAAAAAGTAAAGTTAGAGCCAAGTACAATGGCACGCATCTGTAGTCCTAGCTACTCAGGAGGCTGAGGTGGGAGGATTGCTTGAGACCAGGATTTTGAGGCCAGCCTTGTTAACAGAGCTAGAGCCCCCATCTCTAAAAAACTTAATTAAAAAAAACTTATTAGGCAGGGCACGGTGGCTCATGCCTGCAATCCTAGCACTCTGGGAGGCCGAGGCAGGAGGATCGCTTGAGCCCAGGAGTTTGAGGTTACAGTGAGCTACGATAATGCCACTGCACTCTACCTGTGGTGACAGAGAGATACTCTGTCTCAAAAAACAAAACAAAAAAACTTTTTAGTCTATATGTATAGATACAGCAAGATTTTTATAAAGTATTTTTAAAGGAAAAGTAAGTAGCAGCACATGTTAAGTTAAAAAAAAGTCTAACAGTAAATGTACAGCATAATTTTTAAATTCATGCACTTACATGTTTGTATATTAATATATTTGTAAAATGTAAAGTTTGGAAGGATACAGTCCAAACATTTAATAGGGATTACTTTTGGGAAGAGATGTCTTGTTGGTATGTATGGGTCATATATTTACTTTTAACTCTATATACTTGAGTATTATTTGAATTTATTACAATAGGCATATATTACCTTGGTAATTTTTTTTTTTTTTGAGACACAGTCTTGCACTGTTGCCCGGGCTAGAGTGCCGTGGAGTCAGCCTAGCTCACAGCAACCTCAAACTCCTGGGCTCTAGCAATCCTTCTGCCTCAGCCTCCCAAGTAGCTGGGGCATATGCCACCATGCCCGACTAATTTTTTCTATTTATTTTTAGTTGGCCAATTAATTTCTTTCTGTTTTTAGTAGCGACGGAGTCTCACTCTTGCTCAGGCTGGTCTCAAACTCCTGACCTTGAGCAATCCTCCCACCTCAGCCTCCCAGAGTGCTAGAATTACAGAGATGAGCCACCATGCCCTGCCTACCTTGGTAATTTTTAAAACATTTTTAAAAACTGAGTAGTCCTATGGCTTCTAGTGAAAAGTGAAAAAGATAAGACACAACTTCTGGAGAGAAATAATTTATGGGAACCTCACCTGAAATGTCCAATGGATTGGAATAGATGAACAAATCTGTATTCTCAAGGTGAATGGTAACAGGTGGCTGTTGGGGAAAACTCAGCGATTTAAAGTGGGAGATAGTAAAAGCATCGCTTATCCTAATACAACCACCATTTATTGAGCTTTGTTATGTACTCACACCGGGCCAAGGGCTTTACATGATATCTCTGAATGAGGAAACATGCTCAGAGAGTTGAAGTAGCTCACCCCGGGTCATACTGAAACCCATGTGACAGTTGATAGATGATTTCAGTGTGGTGCCTGCAATCATAGAGCTATGCACAGAAAGACAAGGAGCATGGGGGGGGTCAAGCTTGGGCTATAGGAGGTGCACACCAAGTCAGGAAGCTTTCCTGGAGGTGAGGACATCTGCATTGTCTTGAAGGATGTGTAGGACTCACACCAGGGAAGTACAGGAGAGCACAAGAGGAAGAACCAGGTGAGCAAATGCACCAAAGTAGAAAACAATATGGCGCAAGCCAGAGAGCTTTGAGCTCCTTAGAACTGTCAGAGCATAAAGTACAAAGGATGAAATGCCAGATGGGGCTGGACAGACTGACAGGAGCTGCACTGTGAAGGGACTTTTATGCCATAGTGAAGAACTTGGGTTTTATTCTGGAAATAATGGGTAACCATTAAAAGTATAGAAGTGTCCTGGTTAGATTTGCATTTGGGATGGGTAAGTCTAATGGCAGTCTGGAGCAGGGTGGACCTAAGAGGGGGGGAGCCAAGAGGCAGGGAGACCCAGCTAGGCAACTGCAATGGTCCAGATGAAGGGACGCAGGTGTTGTCCTGGTGGAAACATAGGAGGTAAAATGAATAGCTACTTATGATAGACTGGAGGTGGCAGTAGAAGGGGAAAAGGTATAATAGTCAGGGCAACTGAACGCTGACGGTGCCATTTATTGACGTGGGGCATGCCAAGGGAGGAAAAGGGTTGAGGGAAGGGGAAGATAGGGTGGCCAGCTTGTGGTGGGCGGAGTTGGAGATTCTTGGGAGATACCCCAGTAAAAGAGGTTCCACTCTTCAGCTACAAACCCAGAGAGCCAACTTCCATCTGGACAGCTCCACGGGAAGGCTCCTAGACAACTCTTATTCAATTTGTCCTCATTACATCACCACTACTGCCACTGTCCCCACCACGACTCCCCACAGAGTTTCTCCTCCTATGTGCTCTAGTTTGGAAAGTAGCACCACTCTTCGTCCAGGCTCCCAGACCAGAAACCTGGGAGTTGTCTTCTAGTCTACCACATTTAATAAATCACGACGTTCTGTTCAATCTACCATTTAGATAGGTTTCCTAAATCTGTCCTCCTTCCACATTCCTATTGCTGCTACCAGAATACAGATCCTCTCATCTTCCTGCAGATGATCTTGCAATAACCTCCTAAAACTGTTCCCTGCCCAGACCTTACCCCTGCTCAGCCATCTTCAGAATTGTCCTTAAAGTGATATTTCTAAAATGTAAATCTGATGATGGTGTTTATCAACCCTACTAGAGAACATCCACTGGTTTCCCATCACTACGTGGCAAAGTACAAGCTCCCTGCAATAATATACACGACCTCCTCTGGCCTGGCTTCTGCTTACCTCTCCGGACCACTCTCCATCACTCTCCTGCCCCACCAGCCCCTTGCATTTTATGTCCCAGAAATACCACAGTGCTTACAGTGTGCTCTTGCTCACCAAGCTCACCAAGTGCTCCCTACCTTCATATTTACAGTGCCTTCTACCTGGAATATCACAGCTTAGATAGGGTTCCCTGGGAAATGGATTCTAACTCTGAGACTGCATGCAGGAGGTTGCTCTCATGAGTGCTCTTGGGAACACCTGTTAGGTGTGAGAGAAGCCGAAGTAAGCAGATAGAGAAGCTAAAATGCCGTGCAATTGCCAGCAGAGGCTTCTGGCAATTCCGTGGGGAATCTCAAGCTGGGATAGCTTTGTAACCCCACCCCAACCAGTCAGCGCCTGCAGACTGCCCTAGGGAGGGAGCAGAACCTTGAGCCAGGCAGCTTTCTTCCTCCAGACACAATTTCTGGAGAGGGACTCAGCTGTGAGTCAACACTGCCACAGCTGGGGAAGCAAGCAGCCTGTCCAGTGAAGGAGAAAATCTGTGAAAGGGTGGTCTTGGCAGCACACTACAGGATTCACTGCAAGCACATTTTGGTGTTCAAACCCCAGCTCAGATTTTACCTGCTTCCTCCCTCACCAACAACCCCTTGAGGTAATCACTCCCTTCCTTGCACTGCTTCTCTTTCTTGCAGATGCTTTTCACTGTTGGGAAATTAAACAGCTGCCTGCCCTTACGCCATACCTGACAGCTGTCACTCAGATTCCTACATAAAGAAGGGCATGAACAACAAGCATGTGGATGCAGGCATGGACAAAAACCACAGACGCAGGTAAGCATCCCCAGATACAGAACACACAGACACACAGACACATAGCAAATGAAATAAGCACAGGCCAGAAAAAAACCAATCTGAAAATTACAGACTATTAGTATATGCAAATGAACACCTATGAATTCTACTCTCTATTTATCCCTAGTCAGTGATTAACCCTCCTTCACCTTCCAGAAACCTCTGACAAGCACAGAATTTGGGATTGCAGAATTGCATCTCCTTCATCCTTTGTCCCCAGGGTGGTGGCTTCTTGTCTTTTCCAGTCTCTCAGCAGCTCCTAGCCACAGACAGGCAAAAGGGAAAACATGTCTGCTAGTGGCCAGCAGGGGGCAGTGTTCAACAAGCAGTGATACAGAAACTTGTTTAAGGGCGGGACCGAAGAGGAGGGAACCAGAGAAGGGTCCTCAGACCAACACATCTCTCTGATCGCGCCCTCCCCTCGGCTCTTTTCTGCTTCCGTCAGCCCCCTTCTCTTCAGCTGCAGCTTCTCCATCTTCAGTTTAGTGGATTTCATAGCTTACCTATTCCCCAGTTTCCAGAGAAGACTGAGTTCAGGGATCTTCCCCTCAGGGAGAGGCGTCCCCCATAGCAGCTTGTCCCCTTCCAGTCTATCTTGGTTTCCAGGATGATCAGGACTCCTGAGTTTTCATTTGGACCCCTGACCAATGCACAGGAACCCACACGAGGGGCTCCATTGCAGGGCCCCCTCTCAGGGGCTGCATGCATCCTGGTGCATAGGTGGTCTGGTGGCAGAGGGGGTGCCTGTCCAGCCTCTGCATGACCGTAGCCTGGAGCCTTGTACAGTGTACAAACTGCACAACAGTACAGGTGGACGCTGCTACTTACTGCCCTGAGGTACCATTTGATGAGCACTTATGGTGCTAAAAACCTTCACCATGATCTCGTTTAATCCTCATAACAGCCTGGAAAGGTGGGTCTTATTATCTTTCATGTTTTACAGATGAAAAAGTTGACACCCAGGGAGGGCGTGTGGTTTGCTCACTGTGGCACAAAGAGGAAAGATTGATAAGGACCTGGGATGCAGGTCCTCTGGCTGCCGGGTGTGAGGTCTCTCTCCCCTCGAGCACAATGTTGCTGTGGCTGCTGCTGCTGCCACCACTGCCTCCCCTCTGCCCCTCCATCTTGGCCTTCCAGATGGCATCTCTGCTTGCTTCCTTCCTCGATCCCTGCACTGACATCCTAGAACTGTGACCCTCCTGTTAGCTTCTTTCTTCTGCCCACAATTCTCAGCCAGTTAGATTTCGAGAGCTCTAGAAAGGTCACAAGAAAGAAGCAGAAAGATACAGGAAGGGGGTGGTGTAAGGGGCCTTCCAGACAGAGGAAGAAGAGAAGGCAAAGAAGACAGGCACTGCATTGGAGGCGGAGAGGGAAGGGAGGTGGGAGAAGTGACAGAGAGGAGCATCCCCCACACTGTGCCCAGACTGGGAAAGGGGCACAGACAGGGCCTCCATTGTGTGGGCACAAAGGGGCCATATGCCTGGCAGCCTACGACAATGTGTGTGTGTGCGCGCGCGTGTGTAGGGGGAGCGGCTTGGAGCCCCCCCACTCTCAAACCCCTGGGGCCTTGCCTTCTGCTCTGTCCCTGGCAGTGGGGTTTGCTGAGGCAGAGGGCAGAGGGGAGCAATTATGACAGAGAGGACTGGAGGGTCTGGGCCTGTGGTCACTAGGCCTGAAAAAGGGCCTGGACCACTGGAAGGAGCAATAGGCCATGGCCGGCCCAGAATGAAATATTTCGGAAAGGGCTAGAGGAGGAAGGGAGGGGTGACTGGCCTGGGGCCCCCAAGCTGCCCTGCCCCTGCCCCTGCCCACTAGCTGGGTCTGGAGGGATGTGAAATGAGGGCCCTGGAATGGGTCTTCTTCTAACAATCCTTTCCTCTTTCTCCCTGTCAGCAAGCCTCCGGCTCTCTCTTTCCCCTGTGCTGAGGGACTTCCATCTCCTGCTGTCTGGTCCCCTGCTCCCTCCTCCTCCCTCCACCCTCCACCTCCTTCTCCTGTCCTGCAGAGAGAAGAGAGGCAGCCGAGGCCAATTGATTATCTGAAGAAATTCGGAGCTAGCAGGAGAACAGCTGCAGCTGCCCCTCTCACCACCCCCAGGCCCTGAGGGACCCCTGAGGGGAGGGGCCCCCTAACCCCTTCTGCTCTCCAGCCCAGGCGAAGAGGCTGCTGAGCAGGGAGGCACAAAGCGCTGGGGCCAGGAATGGAAGACTTGGGTTCTAATCCCAGTCCATCATCATGCGGGAGCTACATCACCTTTCTGGACAGTACTTGCCTTTAAAACAAAGGTGTTGGAGTCACTTATTTCTGTGCTCCCTTCCAACTCCTGCCCTTTGTAGTCCTAAGATTCTCCCTGATCTCAGTTCTGCCCTCCCTCTTGCCAGGCTCTGGGCAAAGCACATTTTACTTAACTCACATGGGGAAGGGAAGATGTCAAGTCCTTTCTATATTGGAGTTCCTCCCGAAGTCTAACTGAAACCCCTCTTGCTGCTTATGCCATTCTTTGCTCCTCAATGATGAAAACCCCTCAGGGACTGAAAGATGTCTCAGCATTTCCTTGCTGCTATTTGCCTTTGGCCTTCTCACATGACCTGGAGTTACAAAAGGACCTTCAAGTGTACCTAGCCAGCGTTCCATCTGAGGCAGGAATGTGCTCGCCCATTTCTCTGCACTGGGTTGACTTACCAGCCTCTCTAATTGGATTCCTTCTCTCCAGGCAGGCACTGCCGTTGCTGGACAGCTCCAGGTGTCACAAAGTTTATTTTGGAATTAAAATCCGCTTTCCCATAACTTTCACTCCCCAGTCCTGTTCCACCTCCTGGGGCCCCACAGAATGTCTGTTTTTGATTCTTCTTTCAATATTTAAAGATGGGCATCATATACCCCTAATTCTCTCATCCAGGCACATATCCTCAGGTTTTCAGTGATTCCTTCTATGAAGTGGTCTCCAGAATTTTTGGCTTCTTGGCCACACAACCCTGAATCCTCTCTAGTTTATCAGTGTTCCTATTAAAATATGGGGTCCAAAAGAATGCCGCCTGTCAGGCTGGGTCATTTTAGGGAAGCAAAGAGGAGTTACTAGCATATGGCATAAAGAACCTGGATTTGGGCTTTTGCTGTGCCCCCAGTTAACTGGTGACCTTGGTCAATGCCCTCTCTGTCTCTGGGCTTTCATGTCCTCATGTATAAATTGTTTTGGGGTCTCTTCCAGCATTTTTTTATCCCTTTCTTCACTATTCTCTCTGCCCCAAGTCCTCTATCATGTTCTTCCCAGTATCCTAAGGCTGGGGAACACAAAATGGGCCAAGAACTGAGATTTCAAGGAATTTTGACCCAGTCTAGAAACAATAAAGGGAAAGATAATGTCTCAATTTTATTCCATGGCTTTTCTCAGCAGCATAAACCCACAGACACATGTTTAACTTGGGTTCCACTGAGACACTCAGCTCCTTCTTAGGCCCATAGGGAGCAGGAGCTGAAGCACAGCCTCAGAGAAGTCAGAAAGTGTCACTCAATGATTGCCAAGATGGGAGTATCCAGGACATTAGGTAGAGAGATCTGGGACTCATATGTGTTATACCCTCCTCTGTACCTCTTTATCTTGTGGCCCCTTCTTCTCCCTGTCTTCATTTATGCATCATACTGAGCTCTTATGACCCCATCAGAAGAGCCTTCAAAGCCTAAGACCCTCAATGCCCACTCTACCATAGCCTGCAGGCCAGCTTCCCAACCCAATCCAATGAATCACAACCATACCTGGTGCTAGAACGAGGTCACTTTAATTTTTCTTTTTGTATGAAATTGGAAATGCAACAGGAAGGAATTACACACAGGACACAGACCCTTGGGGCCTGTTCTTGGGGGTATCAGGAAGAAGCAAGGGTCATGGGGGAGGGCTAGAGAGAGAAAAGAGGAAGGTGTGACTGGGGTGGGATTATCTGGGGACAGAAGGAGTTCAGGAAGGATATCTAGGAGCCCCAGAGCTGGGAGAGGGACACTGTCCCAGAGCACTAGGGTGTCAGGACAGATGGATCTGAGGAAGGGATATGGGTGTGGTGAGCAAAGAGGATCCTCACCCACATCTGGAGTTGGAGCAGGAGCAAGAAAAGGAAAGGAGTAACCAGGGAGGAAGCAAGAGAGACCCGGCTAGAGCTGCTGGGAGCCCCCCTCACTCTACCCCAAAGTGCACAACTCGGCAATAAATAGTAATATTTATAAATAAATAAATAAGTAAATAAATAGATGAATAAATAAATACATACATAAATAAATATACTTGTAGAGCTAGGAGTTTGGTGCGAGGGAGGAAGGAGCATAGAGGCTCAGTGAGTTCAATTCTTCTACACAGGGTCTAAGGCCCTTTGTTCTACTGCTGACCCTGGGCTATAGTGAGCAAGTGGGGCTCGGCAACGTTGGGGGGGCACAGAATGCCACTAGGTGGGGTGGGGGTCTCTTCCCTAGCCAAAGGCAGCTTAAGGAAGGAGGGAAAAAATGTAATAAATAGGTCCTAGGGCCAGGAGAACTGAGCATTGCAAGAGAGCAATAATAGCGCAGCCTCCCTGTGTCTGAGGGAGGAACCAGGGCAAAACGTGCAGGTTTTGCACGTTTTCAGGGTAGGCCGGGATGGAGGAAGCAGAAGTGAGATCCCATACTCTGGGCTGTTTGGGGATGTCATCCCCTACCCCAGGATCTAGGTTTTTCTTTCTCTAGTGGCAGACAGGGAGGGAGAGAAATGGGCCAGTAGGGGTGAGAAAGGGCAAGGAGGTGGCCAAATAGCTCAGAGAGGGCAAGGCACTCACTACCAAGTAAGATCTGAGGTCTGTATGTGCTAAGCCACAGGAACAAGATGGACAAAAGAAAAACAGGAAGAGTTTTTCCATAACTCCTGGCTACTGAGGTTCCCCACACAGGAGGCACACAGCCCTCCCCAGGTCCCCACCCCTCTGCCGAGCTGGAGAGACCGAGATCTTGGAGGAAAAAACCCATTCCCCACTCTAACCCCAGACTTCCTTCCTTCCAGTTCTGATGCTCCATCCCTACCATGGGCAGGAGAAGCTAGAACCAATGGGATACAGAGCCAGAGTCTGGGGTCTCTGAAAATTTGGACATGCGGTAGAAGGGACAGCAGCCCATGAGAGAGCCGGGGCCGGGGGAGACTCCAAGCGTGGCCAGCTTAGTGAATCCAAGAAGGATTCCGTACCAACCACGCTAGGAAACGATTCTGACCAGCTGGGCTCCAGAAACCAACCCCAGAAGGAACCCATGAGAATAGCCCTCAGGGTGCCTAGGTCAGCAAAAGTAAGTCGCCTTCACCACCAGTCCAGCCAGTGAGCACCCTGCCTGGGCCCAGGGCCTTTGGAACTCCACGCCAAGGACAGGGGCTCAGGGAGGAGGCGCCATTCGAAGCAGTGAGCATGAAAAGGGACTCCAGAGAGGCCCGGAGGAGGGGAGAATCCAGAGCGGGAGACAGGCCGAGTTCAGACGTCCAGCACGTGGTTCAGGTAGGAGATATAGCAGATGGCCAGGCGCAAAATTTCAATCTTAGAGAGCTTCTTGTCAGGCGGCAGCGTGGGCAGCAGCTTGCGCAGCTCGGCGAAGGCCAGGTTGAAGGCTTCCACGCGGATGCGCTCCCGCGTGGCATGGGCCGTGCGGTACTTGGCGGTGGCGCGGCGCCGACGCCGGCGCTCCTCCCGGCTCAGGTGCTGCAGGTCTTTCCGGCCAGGCTCTCCCGGCTCTGGGCCCCGGGCTTGGCCCCCTCCAGGACCCCCGGGCCCAGCACCGTCAGGGCCCGCCCCGCCCCCACAGTCGCTGAAGCCCGACTCGGTCTCCGAGTGGGTGGGAGGCAGGTCCAGCTCCATGGTGTCTGAGTTGAGCATCATGGTGGAAGCCCCCTGCCCTGTGAGATCAGAATCCCCTCCCCACCCCTCCCTCTGGACGCTTGAAAGCTGGTTGTGGGAGGGGCAGGAAGGGCCTGGAGTGGTGGGGTCTGCCACTGAGCTCTGGAAGTCAGAGCCACTTCAGCTTTCCATGGTCAGGGTTCCAGTCTGGAGCCTAAAAGAGAAGGGAAAATTGATAGGGGCAGAGGGAAGAAGAAGTGGACAGCTCAGAGGTCGGGGAGGGGGGTTTGAGGTGGGCTGGGAGGAGTAAGGAACCTGAGTGTTGGGGAAGAACAGCAGAAATTGGGTGTTGGGGGCAGGTGGAGAGACAGGCCAGTGGACATGGTGGAAAAGGAGCAGAAGGAAAAATGGTAAGAAGGGAGGAGAATCCAGAAAATGAGTAACAGGAGAAGCAATGAGGACACACCAGGCAGAATAAAACTGAGCAAGAGTTAAGACCTAAAACTGAAAAGCTTCATGACATCGGACTTGGCAATGATTTCTTGGATATGACAGCAAAAGCACAGACAACGAAAAGCAAAAATAGACAAATGGGACCACATCAAACTAAACTTCAGTGCATTAAAGAATATAATGAACAGAGTAAAAAGGCAACCTACGGATTGGGAGAAAATTACTGCAAATCATATATCTGATAAGGGGCTAATATCCAGCACGTACAAAGAAATCCTACAACTCAACAACAAAAAATCAAATAACCCAATTTTAAAATGAGCAAAAGATTTGAATAGACAGTTCCCCAAAGATAATACACAAATGGCCAAGAAGCATATGAAAAGATAGTCAACATTACTGATCATTAGAAATGAAAATCAACACCACTATGAGACATCACCTCATACCCAACAGAATGACTACTATAAAAACAGAAACAAAAACAAAACAGAAAAACAGAAAATAAGTGTTGGCAAGGATGTGGAACAATTGGAATCCTTTTGTCCCGTTGGGATTGCGAAATAGTGTAACTGCTATAGAAAACAGTATAGGTGTTCCTCAAAAAAGTAAAAATAGAACTACCATATGATCCAGCAATTCCACCTCTGGGAATATATGCAAATAAAGCAGGGTCTTAAAGAGGCATTTGCACTCCCATGTTCACAGCAGCACTATTTATAATAGCCAAGAGGTAGAAGCAACCCAAATGTCCATCAATGGATGAAAGGATAAACAAAATGTGGTGTATACATAAAATGGAGTATTACTCAGCCTTAAAAAGGAAGGAAGTTCTGTCACATGCTGCCATATAGATGAACCTTGAGGACATAATGGTAAGAGAAATAAGCTAGTCACAAAAACACAAATACTGTGTGACTCACTTATATGAGGTATCTAGAGTAGTCTAATTCAAAGAATAATTCAAAGTCTAATTCAAAGAAACAAAGTAGAATGGTGGTTGCCAGGGACTAGAGAGAAGGGGGACAGGGAAGTTGTTGTTTAATGGGTATAGAGTTACATAGTTGCAAGATGAACATGTTCTAGAGATCTGTTTCAACAATGCAAATATACTTAACATTACTGAATTTTATACTTAAAAATGGTTATGATGATAAATTTTATATTATGTATTTTTACCCGAATAAATAGGTAAATAAATAAATAAGTGGGGTGAAAGTGAGCAAGACTGGAGCCACAACCTCACCCATTGCCATTCCCTGGCCCTTTTGGAGACTCTGCAAGGAAGATCAGGGAAAGGCAACACACAATCAGCTTTCTACTCCTGTACTTTCCCATGGCCCAGGTAGGTCCACAGGTGGCCTGCAAAGGAGGATGTGCAGAGCTTGTTGGAGCAATCCTAATGGGGCTTGGCTAAGGGTTTTTTGTCCCAGGACCAAAGGAGATCAGGGCAAGGCAGCAGTAACAGTCTGGGAAAGGCCGGAGAAAGCTTTGCTTGTGGGGAGCATTAGAGGGGAACAGTGGGCCACTCCCAGGGAGCTCAGCCTTCATAGTCAGAAACAGAAGCACTGAGTCACCTTCACAAGCACCATCTCCCCTTTCTCCCCACCCTGGCTCTCCTGCCTGACAGATACCCTCACGGGGATCAGGATCCCATCCCCATCCCCACCCTCACCGAGCCTTCTTTTACCCCACTACACACAAGACAAGTTCAAGTCAAGTCGACAAACAGTTATTAAGCCCAGGAGGGATGCAAGTCAACAACATCTGATCATGGGGAAGACAAGTACACACACAACGCTAACACAAAACAGGGTGGTTGGTGCTGAAATTTAGAATACCCTCCATATTCTGGAGTCAAAAGAAACAAGAGAGGATGGCAATAATGTGAGACCACAAAGTCAGCATCTCCCAGGACGTGTTTAGTGCTCACAACTCCCCGCTCTCATGCTTTGGTTGAGACCAGGAGTTCAGGTGCAGGTTCTCAGCACATCTATCCATCACAGCCCGATTCGCTCTCTGCCCAGTTCCCCTGTTCCTTCATCCCCAGTCTCTTTGCCATGCCCTTCCTTCTCCTTTCCATGCTCCCCATCTGGCCCCAGAGTCCCATTTCCACCTGACGCTACTGTCTTGCTCAACTTCAGTCCCGTCCCGGCAGCAGCTTCTATTTTACCATCAAGTCCTCACCCCCAAATCCACTTCTGGTCTCAAAGTTCCAGGCTTCAAGGATCAGGGGAGCAGCAGTTCCAAGCATCCAGGATGGGACTTCCCACCACACTTCTGCCAACCCCAACCCAACTGAGGATAGACAGGCACAAAGCATCAAAAGAGTGAAGTGAGGAAAAGAAAGATTCAGAGACAGAGAGAGGGGAGCTCTAGGAGGGGGCTTGAACCAGAGAATGCGAGGAACACGCCTACCCCTCCCCAGCCCATGGTTTCCCCTTTACCTAGGAGGACCCTGTCAGGGGATCCAAGCTGGACAGGGGGCAGCGTTGACAGCCCCAGTCTCCTCTGGCTGCTCAGGGCTCATCCGTCTGCAAAGTTAGTGACCAGCTTTCTAGAGCTCTCAGGGGCAGCGTGGCATGGCTGTACAGGCTCCAGGGCAGATGAGAGGGCTATACATGGTGGGGATGTAGGGCCCAGGTGGAGGGGGTGGGCTTGGCCAGGTACCGGGCCCAGCCGCACTCTCACACACTCACACTCACAGACAGATACACACCTGAGCTGGCCCAGCCCTATGTTTATATATGGAGTTACACACACACACCCCCAGCTCCCCATTGGCTGGCCCAGCCCCCCTCCATCAATATTAAACAGCTAGGCCAGGCAGCCATTGGCAGAGGGATCTGGGAACCCCCCGGGAGCTGGGGGCGGGGGCTGGCCCTGGGGGGGTGGGGAGTGGGGGAGCAGGGACATCTGTTCTCCATGCATATTTCATAAGCAAGAAATGGAGAGCTGGGGAAGGGGTGGGGCTGGGGCGAGAGCCAGGGCAGGACCACAGATGAACCCCCTCCGTCTCCCACACCAGAGGCAGCAGGGCAGAGGCTCCCAGCAAGCTAGGGTTAAGTGCCATGGTCCCATTCTGAGTCCCAGCATGACTTTGACAGCCCCTTTCCCCCTTCTTTCCTTTTTCCTGGAAAGAAGACTCTCCAAGGTACAAAGAGGGAAACAGGGAAACAGCAAGCGGACAGCACCAAAATGCAGAAGAGGACCCGAGAGTCCTTGCCCTCAAGCTCTCATCCTTCATAAAGCTGGTGTCCACAGTTTGCCAAGCTGCCTGTGGCTACTGTTCAGGCCCCTGCCCTCATCATCCTGGGACTCAATCACCCCCACACCCTCTCATCCCAGCCCCTATCCTTCTACCTACCCCTTCACCAGGGGAGGAGTGGAAGCAGATTTTGAACACAGACCCTACAAGGAGCCTTTCTAGGCTGGCCAGCCCAACCTGATCCACCGGGAATTAGGGGCTCTTAGGAGGAAAGAGGTAAGGGCTAAAAGGAGAGGAGTGGAATGCCAAGAGAGGAAGAACCAGATTGGAAAGACACTGGGAGAGGAGGGCAGGGCAGCCCAGGCAGGTTTTTGGTGTGCTGGGGCATCATTTGAGCAGTAAGAAGGCCAGATTCAAAATTATATGCAAATGAGCACTGATTGGGTTCACATCAACAGCTCAGGCGCCTCTAGCATGCATGTGCATGTGTGTGCATGTCACTGGGTGGCAGGATCGAGGAGGGGGGCACCAGGACCAAGAGAAGCACAGAGGCATGGGCTGGGTTTCAGTGTCTGAACTTCTTTCCCCTCCTCAGCTGCTGACTGTCTTCACTGAGCATGAGTATGCAGAGTACTCTGGGTGAGTACTCTAGAGGCAGCGTGCAGTAATGAAAAAGGCTGTCAGCTTGTGTGACCTTGGGCAAGTAACAACCTCTTGAGCCTCAACCTCTTTTCCTGTAAAATGGGGTTAATTATAGCTGCTTCTCAGGTTGCCATGGAGATTGAGATACTGTGCCGCTTAGTAGGAGCACAGCCCACTTTCAGGCTGGAGGGATTTGCCGTTTCCCTGTTGCTGATCAACCTTTTCTGGGCTTTCTCCAGGGTGAAGCATTCCCTAAGGGGAGCCCCGCAAGTCCTCCCAAGGCTCTCCCACTTATCTCTACCCCCGGGTCTGGGAGGTGCCAATTCTCACCTGGGCAGGCCCAGACAGGTGCTCAGGCGCCAGCAGATGGGCTGAGCTGGAGGGGAAAGGAGGCTTGAGGAGGGGGGTTGGAGGGGCAGGGGATCAGGTGGCATCTCAGTTCTTGCATCATCATTGCCATGGTGCTGATTAAAAACCAATCTCCACCTAATGAGCCCCCAGCAACAACAATTCTACCTCCCCCACCCTCCTGCCCTCCACCCCATCCAAGAAACTGGGAGACCAAGAGACTCAGGAGAGAGAGCTGTGGGAGAGACGAGAGATACAGAAAGAATGGGAGATGGAGAGAGACAGGGGAAGCAGAGGGAAATGACAGGAAAGATATGGGGAGATACTGAGACCCAGGGAGAGAGAAAAGTGAGAAGCCAGAGTCGTTGGGTAACAGACATGGGGGAGACAAGAGAAATGGGGGGACAGTCACTGGGAGATCAAGACATAGGGGAGACAGAAAGATACAAAAGAGCACGGGAGCAGAATTGCCAGGTTGCCAAGGCTTTGCACAAGACTCGGAAATGCAAAATATGGGGGAAATAGAGACGTGGGGAGAGACTTGAAAAGAGGAGGCCATTAGGGAGACTCAGACATGGAGGAAACACGACTATTCAGTGAGAGATACTGACACGGTGACATAGAGTCCTGTGGGAGGCCCCAAGGCAGGGTGGAAACATAAGGCATGGGGGAAGCAGAGAGCAGACAGTTGGGAGGAAACAAAAAATACCAGAGACGCGGAGGTGAGGTGGGGAGATGATAAACAGAACGATGGAGAAGAGGGACCGAGGGACCGTTACTGAAATGGGAGGCCCAGATCCCAAAGGGTAAGACATTGAGGAAAACAGAAGCAGAATGTAGAGACCACCAAGGAGAAAGGAACCAGGAGGGTGGCATGGAGGATGGAGGAAGGAGCCAAGCCCCTGTTGCCACCCTGCCTCCTTTAAGCCATTTTGCTCAGACACTTCAGCCTTGCAATCCCCATCCCTGAAGCACCCAGCCGAGCTGTCTCCCCTGCAGAGCTGTCCCCAGTGCAAGCTGAGGTTCCATGGTGCAGGAGGGTGAGAGTGCTCCAGGGACCACTTCCTCCTCCTCTGCATCTGCCATCTCTGGATCCTGCACTCTGGGGCCCCCAGCCCCAGTCTTCACTCAGGGATTTAGTTTTTGCACCTTAGGGGAGTAGCTGAAAAGAACATACTCATGTGATAAAGAGGAACTAAAAGCATGAAATGGTGGAAAGAACATTTACTGAACCTGGAGGCCACTTAGACCTGGATCTAAGTCCTGGTGACCTTGGACAGGTCACTTAACCTTGACTGAGTCTTATTTTGTCATAGAGTTGTTGTGACACCCAGGTGAAACAGCATGTGGGAAAGTGCTGGGTAAACTGTTAAGCGCTCATCCCAACCCCTGCTGTACAGTGATTTCAAGGTGGCAGGAAGTTTCAGACACACATATATCCGAGGCGTTCAGTTGAGGGAAGCAGCCCCAGCCCCCAGGGGGAACAGTGGCAGTCTTGGGGGCGTCCTTAGTGTATCGAGGGCAGGAGAAGCAGGGCTTGGGGATGGGGAGGAGGATTATGGCTTTTGGTTTATTGTTGTTATTGTACTTTTTTTTTTAGCTTGAAAATCTTCGTCAGCTTTTATTTGCGATTCTAGAATCGGGCAATACCTCGTACTATGTGATAGAATGAGTGTTTCCTGTTATTTTCCATTTTATAGGTGTTCATTTTTTCAGACTGTGGTTCACAAACCTCCTTCTGTGCCCAGAGAGCCTGTGAGGTAGATCGTCGTGGGATGAGACCGGTGCGCAGGGAAGACACAGAGGCCTGGGCCTTGTCCTTGAGGGTGGGGGAGGGCCTGGAGGAGCTGGGAAGCGGTGGGTTTGGCAGGAGAGGGGGGTGACATATGTGGGGAGCCCTGGGGACCCAACCAGGCAAGCGGCTGGCAGGGAGAGCAGACGGCGTTAACCCTCGCTGCGCCACACTGCCCGACCCCTCCCCGGGAGTGGCTCATGGCTGGGGTGTTATTTTCTACGAGTGGCATTTGGGGTCCCAGGAGCAAGACAGGCAGAAGGAGCCTGGGCAGAAGCCACTGTGTTTCTGGGAAGGGGTAGCCCATCTTGGAGCATCTTCTACCTTTGAGTTTCTCTCCTTGTCTCTTTCCACATGGTCTCTGTCAGTCTGTCTGTCTCTGTCTCCACCTCTCTGTGCCTCTGGAAGGTGACAGCGGGTCTCCACTCTGGCTCACTACACAATCTGTCACTCTCTCTGCTGCCAGCCAGGCTGGAAGCCCCCCTTCTCAGCACCCAGCCCGAGCCCTCTCACCCCTGGCCCCCTAGGCCTGTCGCCTTTGTCTCCTAAGGCGGCCTCCCCTTTCTTCTTTCCTCTCCACTCACCTCTCCTCAGCTCTGAGCCCATCTCCAATCTCATTACGGCCTCCAACCACTGTGCCGCCCTCCCCCACCTAGCCTCTTCCCTTCCCTCCCCCATCCATCTGTCTTCCCTGAAGCTCTCTTCTTTGTGTCCACCCATCTGTCACCACCAGCTCTGGGCCTACTCCCCTCCTGGCCACGCCCGCCTGGCCTTTCTCCCCTCAGGCTCATTTCCCTCTCGGCACAGCTTTCTCAGCCTCCCTTTCCTCCTTCAGCCCTACCAGAAACCCCACTTCCTTAGTTTCCTTTCACTAGCTTATTTCTGGATACCCTCTCTTATCTCAGTTTTTTCTTTCTTTTCCCGTTGCTCTAATCCCTCCTCACTGTGAGTTGGGGGAGAGAGAGTAGGGACTCCAGGGTCCTAGCCCCAGCCCCTGAGCAACCAACCAGCTTGAGCCCGAGGCTGGTAACGTTTACTCACAATTGCGTCACCTCAGACTAATGGCTTCTTCCTTAGGCCTCTTGAGATGACCTCTCCACTCTGCTCCAAGTTTCCTCTGGTTGGGGACAGGGGCTGCAGCTGCCCTTCTCCACAGTAGGAGTGTGGGAGCTCCTCTAGCTTCTGACTTTGAATTCAGGAAGGAGTAAAAACCAAGCAGCAGCCCACTTGGAGCCCCGCCTTCCAAGGGTCTCTGCTTCCCCAGCTCGACCTCAGCAAGTCCTGCCAAGCTTTTTTTGAGGATGAGATGCTGAGTGACAGGGTCTTTTTTCTATCGGATTATGCCACAATTTTCCCCAAATTCCTACTGCCCCTGGGTTAGAGGGCAATTGTGCCCCTCAGGCCTTCCTCCCTAGAACTGACCCCGAATGCCGCCTTTGAGAGAGAGTTCAGGAATTGATCAGCCTTTCAAATTGCCCCCAGTCCTGAGGAGTTTAAAATGAAAGGGAGAAGGGAGAGGAGGCTACAACTCTAGCTCTCCCTTCCAAGAACCAGACTGACAGGGCTGGGGACCTCAGAGAGCAGCCCCTTGTCCAACTCCACATAAAATAGAGAGGATGCCCTTTCCAGGGTCCCAGGGAGCACTAGCGGGCAGCCCAGAAAATCTGGTCCTAAGCTCTTTGTGAAGCTTCTCTTTATGGCCCTGTCTGCCTGAAGCAAACCCTCTATCCTCCCAACTTGGGTAGAACCTGCTTCTATCACCCAGTTTCATACACTGTACACTGCCCGGTCTGGTTATTTATCTTGCATCATGTCCCATCCTGCCATCTAGACTCTGCATCCCAAGTCTCCAAGGCAAGGCACCACATCTCTCGCCCCTTGCCTATGCCGGAGACAGAGTGCCTTGCCCAGAGCCATGCTCAATAAATGCTTATTGCTGCTGAGGTTGCCAGCGCAGATGTAAGGAATGTTCCAGGCCCGACTCTGTCTCTAATTTGCTGTGTGACCTTGGGCAAGCCACATCACTCCTCAGGGCTATTTCCCTCATCTATCAAAGGAGTTAGACCATCTGCATGACTTCTGCATGATTTCTAAGGCCCTTTGAGGAAACAAAGTCCTATTGAATCAAGCGGGAGTCTTTGTACAAAACATCAGACTCTGGATAAAAAATACCTCATCTCAAGATGTGCCTATGGAAGCAGTGACCTAGATGTGGGAAAGAAAAAATAGTAAACCCCCTTACTCAAATAAGCTGGGGAAGAAACACCAGCTGGTAGGAAAGCCTTCAGTGTCAGTCTTGAGGGACGAGGTGTCACAATAAGTCAAGACACGCTGGGTCCTGGGGCAGGGGGAGGGAAGCCATCGAAAAGGAAAGAGGCTGGAAAATAAATTTCAGAAGGCACAGGGGTGAGTGAGGCCTAGATCAAGGGGGAGAAGGAGGCTAAGGAATTGAGAAGTATGTGGCCCATAAAATGCGGCCAGTCACATGTGGTCTTCAGGACACAGGACATACCTGGTGAAGAGCCAGAACCATGGTCTCAGAAAGGGAGGGTGCTTGGGAGCTCCCGCAGGTCAGCCAGGTGGCTGTGCTCCTTCCATGGAGCCCGGCCTCTCCAAGAGCCATGGAAAGAGCCCAGTTATATTTTTTGGTGGGGGATGGGTGAGGGCAGTGAGGTAAGGGAGCAGGGAAGGCAGAAGACTGGCTTGTGTTCAGGATTCTTTTCTAGGGAAAGACTGCAGTATTGAAGGTTCTTCATCTTGTACCCTTCTTTCTTACTTCCTGATCCCTTGATTCTGTCCAACCCTCCGTTTCCCTATTCAGCCCCCTCACTGGTACCCAGCCACTTCTCTGCTTCCTGAAGCTGCCAGCAGGATGAGGGAGTTTACTGCTCTGTCCGCTGGGAGACCTGTTGGCCGAGGGAGGTGGGGAGCTGGCCCAGTCGATGGTGGCAGCTGTGCTCAACTCCCGCCAGCACAGCACACAGCCTCTCCAGCTCGAACTGGGAGGGCTGGGCTGGGGGGAAGCAGCAGGGTATATTTCCATATCTCAGAACCCCAAACATGTCCCCTTACCCCCAAGGGAACTCAGAGAGAAACCTGGAGAACAATCACTTCTTCTCAACAATATTGAAAAAGGTAAATAGCCCAATCAGGGAGTAAGAGGAGTGCTCGGGACCCTGTGAAAATGGCCAGTTCTTTTCCATTGCTGCCGGTCTTCAGGCATGCACCAGAGACAGCCTCTTGGCCAGCACTGCAGAGGCTGGGTTTCGGCTTCCACTCCTGCTTCTCACTCCCCCTCAGCTGACTCAGCCACTGCCCACGATCATTTACCCGTTCTGCTATATTCCAGAATTTTGCCTCCATGAAGACCCAGGGAATTAGAGAATCCCCACAGAGCTGAGGTTCTCTTTCTAAAATGGTCCAAAGCCAATCTTGTTTTGGTCTACAAAATGCCCACTATCAACAGAAAGCCCAGTCCTTAGCATGCCACCCAAGAGCCCTCAGGGTCTGGCCTCCTGCTGACCTTCATGGTTCGGGCACTCTGAATAACTTACTGTTTCTCAAACGCGACTCTTAACTTTTCTTGACTTTGTGCTTCCACACCTGGTGAACACTTTGAATCATAACTCAGTTGTCAACCCCCTGGCTCTGACTTCCTCTGTGTGCTACCAGAGCACTCTGGATATACTGCAGTTATTCCATTTATTACACTGGATTACACCCAGTTGTATGTCTGTCTCTTCCCTCACCCTAACTGTGAGCTACTCAAGGGTGAGCGTAATAGTCCCTTCATCTCTCTACCCTAACCAGTGTCCCCGAGTGAATAAACAAATGTTTGTCCCTTGCAAAATGAGAAGAAACCATGCTAACACTGTTCTTATAAGAGGGGAAACCAAGGCTTCAGGACTCTGCAAAGAGTCCTTCTTTTAGGACTTCAACTGTTTTTGACAGAGCCTTACTCCTTGGATCCTCTGGAGACCAAGAAGATAGTACATAGGTAACAATTTCATGACTTCCAGTTAGGTCACTGAACAAGGTGGCCTGGAAAGAATAAAAGGTAGCAGTACAAGTCGTGTGGGATAATCTATTTTAATGAAACTCATTATTTATATATTTACAAAAAAAAGAGAAAGAAACCAAAAATAGATATTACAGCTTAATAAAAAGTACAACTGAGTACTGTGGGCTAGAGGTGGGATACCCACCCAGCAGCACGCCCACCCTAATGTGCCATCTGCGGACCTGGAGAAAGGACGGTGGGAAGGAGACAGCAGGCTTGGCCCAGAGATCCCCTGTCCTCCTCCTCCTCAGGGTTGCAGTGTAGCTTGATCCCAACATTCAACCCTTCATGTCCTTCCTCCTGGTCAGGAAGTGTTTGGGTTAGGGGTTGAGGAGCACAGGCGGGTACAGAGTGGGAAGAGTAGGAGAGAAATGCTGAAGAAGGGCAAATTAGGGTGGGTAATTAGGGAGTTAAACAGGAGCAGAAAGCTTCTATTTGTAATCCCGGAATCGGGCAAAGGTAGAGAAGGAGGAGGAAATGGAGATGGGGAGGCAACTTATTTATCTCTCTCTGTCTCTTCTGGATAGTTCCACTCCTTTATGTTAATCCCAGTCTGAGACAGGCCCAGAGAGTTCCAGTGACAAACTAGTGGTTTCTGTCCCAATGGGACAAACAACCTAGGAAGTAAACTGTGGACCTGGCAGGAAAAGCTGGGGTCCTCCTCAGTAAGACACAGCTCCCGGCTCTCGGGGAACAATGAAAAGGACATCGGCTTTGGCATTGATGCAGTACGTGACGACAAGAGAGAAGATGAGGATGCCGAAGCCCACCATCAGGGTGATGAACTGTGGGGGCAGAGAAGGAGAAAGTGTTCTCAGAACTCGGTGTAGTTTTGGGTTATCATTTGGGGTTGGGAGCTAGGATATTGGAATCCTTATGCTGGCTCCAAGCACCAAGTGTAGAACAATCATGGGCGACACCTTTCCAACCTGTAGACTTACTTACTCTCTCCATTTGAAAAGAGAAGTAGAGTATCTCTGTTCTTGCTTCCATTTTGTATTACTTACTTGGCATCTTGAAAGTAGGACCCATGGCTTTGATTCTCCCACGGCATTTGCATTACTGACTTATGACAGGAGCTCAACAGACAGCAGAATGCCAGATGGGAGCGGGAGCTGTGGAGGAGCTTCTAGGATCCACAGAATGAACACAAACTCAAACTATCTGTGAAGAAAGGTCTCCTAACGGGACTCACTAGCTGATCAGGGACAGATCGGCAGTAGGTTTTTGAGGCAAATCTGGGGCAAATGGGAGATGGAAGGGGATAAGACAAGAAACCACAGAAAGAAGTCCAACAGGTATCTGCCACCTCCCTTCCTGCCCCGTCTCACCTCAAGCTCTTTACTGGCGATTAGAAATATCCGGGCACGGATATCTTTCCAGCGGCTCTCAGTCCATGTAGAGTATTCAGTAGAGCTCCACTGACTCAGCTCGAAGGCAGGGGACAAGGCCCTGGCCAATCGTGCAGTAGATCGCACACATCGGGGGAGCCGGTCCGTCTCGTTGGAATTCAAAGGACCCTGAACCCACGCGTACTCATACAGCTGCGCGGGAAGATGCTGTGTGAGTACTCACTCGCTCCCTTTATCCTTCATCAGCACCATGCTCTAACCAACTGAGCTGACTGGCTGCTGTCCCTTTACCCTTTAAGGGGTCCATTTTCACCCAGGCTACTGCCTCTTCAACACTCAAGGTCTGAGGGCTACATCCCTCTACCTCTCCACCCCAATCCCCTGGTCCAACTGGGCCCAGGAGAACCTCCAACCCAGGGTACCTCTGACACCCATCACCACTCACATCCTTGTTTTCATTTGGGACTTTACTTGGATCCTGGCATTGCTCTCGGGTGAGGTTGATCACCTTGCCGGTCAAATTTGCCAAGGCATATTGTACAACGTAAGTGGTGTTGGTGGGGCTGGAGACAGCGATGTAATGTTGAAGAGGCCCATCACCTGATTGCAGACCAATGGGAAGGGAGGATTTGGTAGGTGGAAGGTGGGTGAGGGTAGGCAAAAATAGGAAGAGCTCAAGATTGGCAGGAGCCACAAGACCAGAAGAGAGAGGTTAAAAGGATCCAACAAATATCAGGACAACGAAAGAAAAACCAGGGGGAAAAGAAAATAGAAAAAAGAGAATAAAAATTAACCAAAATGATGACTTCTTCTCTATCCCTTTCCTCTGTTAAGGGTCCCATTCCCAAACCAGATGCTTACCCAAGTAGGACCTTAGGTCCTGCCTGAGGATAGACTGGAACCATGAGTTGTTGGCTCTGACCAGAAATCCATAGAGCAGACGGGTAACCTAGGATTGGAATAGCCAGACGAGAAAACCCTTGGAGCAAGCCCAGGGAAAGAATTACCAGTGGAGATCCAGTCAGGGGATAGGAAGCAGACTGGCCAGACAGGCTGCAATTGGGAGACAGCTCCTAAGGGCACAGATGAGGCCCACCCAGGAGCTCTCTGGGGCATCAGGTGTCCTCACTGGCATGAACAGGCATGCTGAATTCCAAGGTCTGGGACACTAGGCGAGGAGTGAAGGGTGGGGGCCGCCTGCTGTGTAAATGGAGGCAGAGGAGCTAGGGCCCATCTGCTCTTACCGTTTGGGGATCAGCCCGAACCGTGTCGCTGAAGTTGGTTCCTCCCGCAAGCTCATACAATGCACGTCCCAGCACCGTGGCCACATCTGCCAAAGCCTGTGGTATTTGGAGTTGTGGGGTGGGGGACGGTTGCTGAATGACTCGCCTCTTCTAGCCTCAAACGTGAGCTTTCTAAGTGTCTTCACTGAGTTCCCCATGCTCCCCAACCCAGCCCAGCTCAGTGCTACCTTGGCAGTGTCGGTCACAAAGTTCAGGTCCTCTTCAGGGCTCAGCCATTCAGGATAGCTCACATTAATGTTCTCAGCAGTGTCATAAATGCTCTGGTAATACCTGCCAGGAAAGCGGCATGAGCCTTAGCTACATGCAGCCAGGGCTCTCCCCTTTCCTCCCTCAAATGCCCCTTATGCAGGAACTCAGTAGCTCATTTCTCATCATCCAGGGGAAACGGGTGAGAGAAAATCAGGATCCTATTAATATACTGAAGAAGGTGTGGAGAATGGGGAGGTAGGAGTGAGCATGGGAGTGCTTAGTGAAACACAAAGACTTGCCTGAGACATGAGGTAGAAAAGGTAAATGAACTCAGATCTTTAAACACAAGACTCTTCCATATCGTTTGGACTGAAGATATAGGGGGATGGCTAGGATGATTTTCAGAGAACTCTGCCACACATCGTCAGAGCAACTGTGTAACTGTTCCAATGAACATTTATATTGAGGGCGGCTGGGAGCACAGGAGGGATTAGGAGGTATTAGGATCAGGTCTGCTCACAGATACATAAAAACAAACTGGATCAAACTACCATGAACATGCTTGGGGAGCCTCCAGGAGACAGATTTCAGAAGAGGGGCTAAAAGAAGAGAATTCCCAGCCTTTACCATCAATAAATCCCTGCCCCACACAGAGTCACATCAGCCACATAATCAAGTCCAAAATGTGTTCAAAATGATGAACTGCTCCTCAACCCAAAGCAGTGCAAGGAAAAATTTGGAGAATAAAGCTGACCCTAAGTGCTAGAACTGTCACTCCTAATAAGAAGGTGCTACTTGGCTGGAGTCAGAGCTCTAGCACTTTCACTCAGAAACTCACTTGGCCCCATAACCTCAGGGGACTTGGCCTGAGTAAGAAGTCTCCTGTCATCCTAGGCCTCAGGTTAGGAGCAGTTTAAGGGCACCCAGGAGCAGTGACTAACTGGTAATTAACAGTGACTCGCTTCCCATCTCTGGAGCCCCCTCAGCTTTAGAAGACACTTTCACCCTCACATTGAACCATGTGTACCTACCACATGGCAAGAACATGTTACATTTCAAAGAGTATGAATACTGTTTGTGGCACCCTTTCTGGAGGGCCCCAGAGAGGGACTGCTTTCTGTCCTCCAGGCAAAGAACCCCCACCATCCTTCCCATGCTCTTGTTTGAGATGATGCCCTCTGCTGGCAGCCCTAGGGAACTCAGGCCCCCGGAGAGCTTGGGAGAAGCGGAACTGTAACAGATGACTGTGCTAGGAAAGGCATGAAGGTGCCGATGGTTTTCTAAGATGAACATCAAGTCAAGTGAGGGGAGTAGGTCAGCTGTGAATAGGCCACTGAGCAAAGAATACAAACTGACCTAAGGTTTTGGAGGGAGTGATGTGGGAAGAGGGGAGAGCAGTGACCTTTCTCCCAGACTACAGAATAGACTCTTCAAGAATGAAGAGGGTTGGCCGGGTGCGGTGGCTGACGCCTGTAATCCTAGCACTCTGGGAGGCCAAGGTGGGCGGATTGCTCAAGGTCAGGAGTTCAAAACCAGCCTGAGCAAGAGCGAGACCCTGTCTCTACTAAAAATAGAAAGAAATTAACTGGACAACTAAAAATATAGAAAAAACTAGCCAGGCATGGTGGCACATGCCTGTAGTCCCAGCTACTCAGGAGGCTGAGGCAGAAGGATCACTTGAGCCCAGGAGTTTGAGGTTGCTGTGAGCTAGGCTGATGTCACGGCACTCTAGCCCAGGCAACAAAGGGAGACTCTGTCTCAAAAAAAAAAAAAAAAAAGAATGAAGAGGGTATAGGGCCAAGTGATGCTTACTTGTTGTGGAAGGCGGTGGAGTGGTCAGCCAGAACAACACCAGAGATGTTTCGAGCTCGAAGAAATCGCTGCAGAGAAGATGGTGGGAGAGGCTGGGACTGATTCGGCCTCCTAAGGATGACAGCAGGGACGCCAGCACCACTCTTCTCCAGTGTGGCCAGGAGATCCTCCACCTGGGGGATGAGAGAGATTAACTGATGGGAGGCTGAGGAATGGGAAGCAGGAGATCTCTTTCAGGCCTGAAATGCTCTATACCTCAAGTCCTCTGCTTTGGGAGCTGCCCTGTGTGCTCCCAGACCTATATCCCTAAAGCCTTTTGGGGCCAAGGCCCTATGAATTTCCTGTAGCTCTCTTCATTCTTTTTTGAGTTAGGAAATTAGGGCACAAAAAAAGAAGCCAGTATTTTTTCATATTTACAGGTAAACTCCACTATCCTCAGGACTCTGCCTTATCCTCAGTATTTGCTTCACTTCTTTGTTATACAGAACTTAAGGGGACAACTAACAACAGAAAACTGCATGCTGAATGCCAAACAGGTAACCAATCCTGTAAGTGCTATAGGAGTCCAGAGCAGGGATGACACTGAAAGCACAAAGAGGACCACTTGGGAAAAAGCAGGCCTAAAGCTGGATCTAGAGGGGAGGGAGGATCTTGACCAAGCAGTGAGGAAAGCAGAAGACAATTTGGGCAGGGAGTCTGACACAGCCAGGATTTGGGCAGAGCAGCCTTGACAACTGGATCCATGAGGCAGCAAGCAGAGAAGGGAGCTAGTCACTTACTTGTCCTCAATGGGCAGTGGTAGTTTGCTAGGCACCAAATTATCAGAGAACTACCCATTCCAGGGAACCAATGGGATGTCACTGAGCTCCTGATCTCCCCCCACCCCCCGCAAGGAATAACAGCTGTGATTTTCATCCTTTAACCAACACCCAATCTAATCCTGTCTCTTATCTCACAGGCCCTGAGGGTTGGTGGCAACAGGGCAGGATTGCCGTTCATACTGAGCTGCTGAAACAGGAAATGAGGAGAGATGTTCGGGTTACCTGGTTCCGTATAGACTCATTTTTCTGAGACATGGGATCTGTGTGCATCCAAAGCTCTAGTGAAGTTCGTAAGGCTACCTGGGGGAAGGATGAAGAAGCAACACTGTTAATCAGTCTCCTGTTCTGGCTCATGCCTCAGGGAAAGGAGTAAAGGGAAGAGGTGGTGGTATCTGCAGTAAGGACAACAGAACAACAGAGGGGGAAGCTTTAAGTAGGAAGGAAGAGAGTGGAGGACACATGCTACACACCTGTCCCAGCTCCACGAATGAATCAATGTTCTCTAACTGCACAGGAAACTTGCCCTTCTCCATGTCGTAGACCATTCTAGAGCTGCCAATGTAGTCAAAAGTTTCCTGATGGGGGTGGGAAAGGGAACTGAGATTTCAAAGAGTTAAGAAAGCCTCAAGGAAGGCCAGATCTTCAAAGCTATAGGCAAGAAGGCCACTGTCTCAGGTCATCTCAACTGCTAGTCAACTTACATAGTCATGTGACTCTCCCACACATGTATGCATCACAGAACTTCTCAAGCCCAGAAATGGGGAAAGCAGCCTTAGTAAAGGCCTAAGGCAAACATCAGCCATTATATATCTGCTTTTGAACTCTCCCCCACCTCCTCTGACTCAGCCACGGCTGCTGTTCCCTTATTAGCGGGGAGAGGCAGGAGCCTCAGGGCTCCTGGTGAAGATAGCAGTAAAGGGGTCCAGAGAATAAAAGTAAAAGGATGCCTCAAATAGATTTTATCAGTGGGGGAGAGTGGGGGTTGGGAACACACCAACTCAGGGTATAGAAGCTTCCTAAAATGGAGGAATCTGAAGGGGAGACACATGTAGACACATCCAAAAGCTGTGTCTATTAATAAATTAGGCCAAATGCTGAGGTCTTCCTAACCAATAGCCACTCTCCTTTTACCATCCCCTCCTTTCCTGTCATCCCACCCAGCCAAAAACCTCTTACCCCTTGGAAGAAGACAAACATGACATTGTGGGGCAGGGTAGACACATCAGGTGCCTTTTGCAAAGCTTCGGCTGCAGCCAACTGGGTGACGAAGGAGGCAACAGCACTTTCAGCCCCTGGAGCCACGTTCCAGAAAAAGGAACGACTGTCCAGCTGGATATAGCAGAAGAAAAAGCACACTTTAAAACTGGCCCCAAGCCCCCTTTCCTGCTCCAGCCAAGAGAATATACACGTCCTGGGGCAACGGAGACAAACCAGGAGTCCTAGAGCCCAGATCCCTCCCCATTTGAGGCTCCCCAACATAGCAAGTCTGAAATCTGATATGCCAGAGAGAGGCCTGCCAGCTCTTCCTGTGCCAGCCCTGCCCATCTTGATCAGGGGCCAACACTCACCCGGGTGGCAACAACCACAATCCTGTCAGCAGACTTTAATGTCCCAGATGTATTTATAGGCTTTAGCATGCTCCATACGTTGTAGTCAGACAGGGGGTCACAGACAATTTCTAAGCAGAACATAAACAGTAAGAGATCAACAGGACTAAGGGAAAGGGTAGCTATAAAGAAGGCATGGAAGATTTCTTTGACCAGTGCCCCATGGACTTTGTGACTCATTTTCTCTACCTCCAACCAATCCAGGTTGGTTTCTCAGCCACCACCCACTTCAGGAAGAAGCTGCCTAAATTGTTTGGAATTGTTTCCACTCCTCCCACCCAATGCTCCCTACGAGTGCCCATGCCTTCCCTACCATAGTCTCCCTCCCACCCCTCAAACACACCTAGCACGGTTTGGATCCGCCCTACCTGGGTTGATGCTGAAGGTGTTCTGGATGGAGCTGCGCCGCATGCAGGTGGCAGTGCTAATAACAGCATGCATGTGTGAGAAGAGCTGCATGGCACACAGCGGGAAGGTTGGTGCTGAGCCATTCTGACTCAGGTTGTGATCTTGATAGCACTGGAAGGGGAGATTGATCCCACTGAGATGGTAGCTGTGGAGGCCCTCCCTTACTTCCCAGAAAGAGTGCCCAGGTCCATCCTTAAGCCACTCCCTTCTGGGAGACATTTGTCCCTAAGCTATAGTTGTCCTGGTATAACCACAGGATCTATAAGTTCAAAGAGAAGTCATCGAGAGGTATAAAGGGGCACAGATTCAATGGCTTAATTGGAACAGATGAAATTACCCAATCCCAAATGGCCTGGCTCAATTTGGAGCTTTAGCCACTGAATAAAATTCAGTGTGATTTGATATAAAGAGCACCATAACAGAGGTAAAAAATCAGATTCAAGACAGCTTGCACATCAACTCATTATGTAACTTTGGACAAATCTCTTAACTGCTCTATGGGTCAAAATGAAAAAACTAGACTGGAATTAGAGCATACTAAACTTAAAAAGAACCTCAGAAATCATCAAACTGAATCTTTTGATTCCTAGCCCAATGCTCTTTTTACAATACTAGTGGTCCTTAACACATTGACTGCCACACTAGAAAAAAAAATTTTTTTCCCTGGGGCCATGGTGTTTTATTAAAACAAAATGATCCTTTCTAATTTTTTAGTATTTCCTGTGCATGAGTTACAAGCAATGCAATTCACATTTTCAGAATTAAATTGTCAATATTAATTGTAACAGTAAGAACATCAACATGTAAGATTTTCACAAACCAACCGCCGGGTTTTGCTTCATGCGGCACCGGGCTCAAAATTAGCCTGAGTTAAATACAATCATATGGCAGTTAATGTGTTCACCAGCACTGTACACCCTGTTTCATATTATTCTTTCAAATATTCTTTATATTTTCTTCCAGTCTAAAAGCCTTTAGTGCTATGATATCAGGCAGGAGAGAAATGTGAGAAAAATAAACTTCTTGGTTGTTTTTGGAGCAACTGTCTTTCAGAGGGTACTCTACAGAACGCACCTCCCTCCAGACAGGAGGAGAGCCTAAAAAACAGTCCTCAGTTTCTAACTGGAATTGCTAGGAGCTGGCAGAGTCATTACCTGCTTGATGACCCTGGTTTCATTTTCATCTTCAAGAAGAAAGATGGGGAAACTAAAGTCTTCATAAGCCAGGCCACTGCCCAGTGAATTCCACTGTATTTCTCTGCAGTGAGCAAACTCTGGTCCATAGGAGTTGGAGTAAACACCTGAAGGAGAGGACGGGAGTAGAGGGGTAGATGGGTGGGTGATAGGTTATTGAGACACCAAGCACTTAGGGACCAGGTAAGGGAGAAAGATTAGGATATCACAGGGTTGGGACTAAGAGTTCAAAAGGAGGTGGTGATTCAAAGCAGCAGGCATGAATCTACTACCATCCACACTAAAATAGAGAGACACTGGTATTAGGGAGCCCTAGGCTGGCAGATTAAGGATCCCAGCATGTGACAAAAGGGGATGACAGAAGGTAAGCAAAGGAAGAGGAAGCAGGAGAGGGAAGGGATGAGTGGCAAAGACAAACACTATCTTCTGTTTGGTGGTCAGTTGCTGACGCTATACACAGACACACACATACACCCCTCACAAAGATATGAGACTGAAGCAACAATGAGCCTTGGGTGACAGTGGGCTCTCCTGATCCTTTGGGGCTCTTACCAAACCCATCATTTGGGCACTGCACACTAGGAGAGAAGCCTGAGGCGGGACTGGGCTTGGACAAGGATACTGCAAGACCAGCAATGCGGCTGGTTCTCCCCTTCAGCTTCTCCATTAAATCCCTAGAATAGGGAAGAGACAGGAAGATATCAGACAGCCCAACATCTGCCCTCCAGGATGGAAACAAATGGGGAATTAGGGGAATCAGACTGTTGACTCATTTCTTCTCTTTTCAGTCTTAACTTCTGACTCTGGACTATGACCCAATCTGGACTGAAGGCTTAATCTCATCTACCTTGTCCCTGAGTAACCCTGGATACCCCTTCTCTTCCTCCCTGGGGTACTTACTAGATCTCACTTTTAAGGTTATCAAGATTATTCCTTCCATCAAGATGGTCTCTTCCTTCTGAGGACCCCTGTTCCCTCCCCCGACCTGACCAGGGTAGCCAAGAAAAGTTTTCACTAACAAGTGTGAGGACTGTTTACCGAATCCTTCCCTCTCTGGATGCATTGTCCCAGAAGGAACATCTAGTTCTTACCTGGTAAAGAGGTTGCCCTCCAGCAGAACCATGTAAGGAGGGTTGGGGCCATCAGTCAATACCCACTGCAGGTCCTCCTCTTTCTCCACTACATGGATAACCCCTGTGTCTCCACTAATTGAAGCTGCCGGGACAGAATGAAACAAGTTAAAGCTCCCACAGTTGACAATTTCAACTTTACCTCACTGATTCTGCAGATCTTTGATTTCAAATATGTTACAACATATTTGGGTGAATACAGGCACCTCTGGATTCGAACTGAAAGGTGAATTTTTCCAGCTCCATCTGAAGGATATCAGGAGGGAATGGAGGACAAAAGAACCCTGGAGGACTCATTAAACACTTTACTCATTAAATGCCAGAAAGGGTCTATGAACTTCATTTTCCTGCCCTCTTCCCCCAACCTCATTTAGCTACATATATGATTCTAAAACAGTAAACACCAAAGTTTTCAAACCTGTATTTTATCCAGGACATGCCAGGCTCTAGATCTCTAGCTGGGAGTTCTAGCTTTCAATCTTCCTTTGTGAAAACATATGTGTAGATTCCCTTGGCCTCAGTAGCCTTCCTGGATCGCCATTCCTTTGCCCTATTTGGGAATGACTTTACTTGCTTCTGGCCAGTTTTAGGTGAGGTTAATCAAGAACTTCGAGGTCTGTAGAACAGAGCTTCCCAATTGATAGGCCTTGAATGGATTAGAGATGTGCCTAATCCATTCCTCACATTTCTGGGGACCTAGGGTTTCCAATGTCCCTAAGTTGGTCACTTCCAGCCAGAAGCAGACTTATTATTTACCCCTGGAGGCCTTGCAAATATCACCAATTTCCATATGTGCCAGGATGCTACACAAATAACATTTTCTATGTGTTTCATGACATGACAAAGATTGGGAAGCACTGCTCTAAAGTATGGATGATCCATAGTCCAGAATGCCTTGAATTCTATGTAATTCAAGGCATTAGGTTATACCTCTCAAATCCCTAATGATCTATGTAGGGATATCCTAGGGTCTCCCTGTGAATCTCCTCCCCATGGAAAATTGGATGTGTTATTCATAAATTATTTTAGGCCAGTAGTTCTTAGCCTTGGCTGTGTTTCAGAATCACTTTGGGGTTTTAATTTTTCTTTTCTTTTCTTTTCTTTTCTTTTCTTTTCTTTTCTTTTCTTTTTTTTGAGACAGAGTCTTGCTCTGTTGCCTGGGCTAGAGTGCTATGGCATCAGCCTAGCTCACAGCAACCTCAAACTCGCGGGCTCAAGCGATCCTCCTGCTTCAGCCTTCAACCTCCTGAGTAGTTGGGACTACAGGCACATGCATGCCAAAACGCCAGGCTAATTTTTCTATGTTTTAGTAGAGATGGGGTCTCACTCTTGCTCAGGCTGGTCTCGAACTCCTGAGCTCAAGCAATCCTCCTGCCTTGGCCTCTCAGAGTGCTAGGATAACAGGCACAAGCCACCATGCCTGGCCAGGGGTTTTAAATAATACAGATGCTTGGGCCTTACCTCAGATCTAGTAAATTAAATCTCTAAAGGTAGGGCCAAGGTATATATATTTTTAAAACATGCCACATGTGGTGCTTTATTACAATATATACAGTCTGGCAGAGGAAATACAATTCTGGACCAAGGCACTGAAATACTTGTAAGTGGCATGAGATATAAACCATAAACACATCCCAACAACCAGCCAAGCAGATTTTTTTCTCCTGTGGGATCTGGAAAAATCTAGACATGGAGGCAGCGTCCCCAACATTCAACTATGTCTTATATATAGTAAATACTTAGCAAGCTCATGTCAGTGATAATAATAAAACATGGAGGAATAGCAGAGTCTAGAACAACTTTAGTTAAGATCAGATACCAATGGTAAGTTCTAAGTAAAATAAAAAAAACCCAAACTAGTTCTTGCCATAGCATTTAAAACATGGGAAAGGGAAAGCTAGTATGACAAATAAAAAATATATAACTTCAGCTCCAGGGAGAACAGGAAGAAGAAAGCTGTGATACTGGACTGAAAAAACCTGGATTCTAATCTGGGTCCCCAGTAGTGACTGTGTAGTCTTTATCAACTTGCTTATTTTCTCTGGGCCTGCAATAAGGAGAAGCTTTTCTACCCCTATTCATGTCATACTGGGGGAGAGATTAAAAAAGAAAGGAAGGGAAAAGAAACTTATACATAGCTCCCATTGAGCAATTTAGAGGGTCCAATGGAAGCAGGGCATTATAACCAGAAATCAAAATCTGGGTATCACTTTTTTGCCTTAGTTTTATCATGTTAGCAATCCTAATTAAAGAGGGTGTAGCCTGCTCAGAGCAGACAGATATGATGAAGACTTAGAAATAAGTATGCTGAAAAGCAAATAAGGTACGCTGAAAAGGAAGCAAGGTCTTAATGAGGAAGTGGTCACAGTCCAGCTCCTCCCCTCTTGTTTCTCTGTATTGGCCCTTGCCTTTATCACTAAAGACTACTGCTTTGCTTCCCACAGAGCTGCTCTAAGAACACACAGCAGAATGGCTCATTCCCAAAGGAGATTTCTTAGAGCCCAGTTCCAGAAGGATGGGGTCCTGATCTTTTGTACTTATAGTGAGGTTCTAGCAAGACCGGTCCTAGCAGTCTGATCTTAGCCCACACTGGACATAGCTCTCTTCCACCCATAAAACCAGTTTAGAAACTAAGTCCAACAAAAACAATTTGAGGCTGTTTGGAACCAATCAGTGCTTCATATGGCAGGAACATGGGAAAACTGAAGGGAAGGATGGCTAGAAAAGTAGTAACTGCCTTCTTCAGCAAGTCTTTCACTTCCCAGTTTCTCAGCTTTCTTTTACCAAATTGGAAGAAGGTTTCAGACAATCGCACAATACTGTTGAAACCATACTATTTACTGAGTGTTATCAATAAATATCTATTAAAAGGTAGTTTGACTTTCAGCTTTGAGCAGGACTAATCCAACCATTATTACAAGAGTAAAGTGAAATTCAGAGGTGACCAATTTGATGATGCAGCCAAGATCAGACCCTAAACTTCCTACTTACCTGGAAAACTACATTCTGACAGAGGCACTATCTGTGGAAGAACAAAATCTGAAGATAGCAGGTTAGCCTTCAGATCACAACTCCCCTCCCAACCCCTGTATGATTTTTATAGGTTTTAGAACCATGGTGCCATGGCACCTAATTTTGGAACACATTTACAAAGTATAAAGATAAATTTGAATGCTTCACTAATTCCTCTTGCAACTATTTGGCATTTTCAAGGCCTTCTCTTCAAATAGTTCATTGCCTTTATGTGGTTCAACTGGTTCCAAAAAGATCATTCAGACTGTAGGTGATGACTGGACTCTATTGAATATGAGACTTCTGTCTCCTTAGAAAACAGTATAGTAGGATGGTTAAGAGTCCTGGCTTAGAACTTGGGCCACAAGGTTTTAAATCCTGGCTTCCTTACTTATTACTAGTGTAATCTTGGAAATGTTACTTAATTTCTCTAAGTCTCAGTTTCATCATTTGTAAAATGAGGATAACAATAACACCTACTTCATGAGGTTGTTGTGGTGGTTAAACGAGATGCACTTGTGAGTTAATATGGGGGGGGATAAATAAAATGAGATTCACATGCGAAAAGCTTGGTATGCAGCATTTACTAAATCTTGGCTCTTATTAATTATCTTGCCTGGTTTGACAGATGGTTCTCAATTACCTCGTACTTACACAATCTAATTTGAGTGCTGAGACTCCTAAGCAGGACATGTGTCTTTCTTAGTATTTAGGGCACAGACTGAAATATCAATGTCCACAAACACAAATCCCAACCTCAACTCACACTGGCAGCCAATCTGATGAGTGGCATTGAGCAGACGAACACAGGGAGCCGTTTTATTTAAGGGGATATAGATCTTCCTTTCCACTGAGTTTCCCCTGCACAAACCTGATTGGAAGATAAAAAGTATTAGGAAAAAATTGAGAGACATGGGTATCAGCTTCTCTTATGTCATTGGCTCCATGTATGCCTTGGGTAAATCATTCAATATTATACTTTCTAAAATGGAATTAATGTCCATTCTTCTCACTTCTTGGGCACATTATTAGAACAGATAAATGCTCTAGAAACCACCCAGATATGTGCCTCACAGGGTTATTACAAAGTCCACATAGAGCAACTGACAGTGAAACTAAGAGAAAAAAACTTCATCTGTCAAAGTAAAGTGTTTGACCTTAGATGTGCAAGATTCTGGTTGCATGGGTGACCATACTTCTGCTTTTCTATCCTGTGTGTATATTACTAACTAGTTAATAAGAAAGTACTGGTCTGAGAACATAGATTACAGTAATAAAAACTTTGAGTCATTTTTCCAGGAGTGTGAACAGAATTGGAAGAAACATTATGCCACGATGTTAATCAAACATCAGTAGGTTATTTGCGTGTGCCAACAGTGTGGGAAAGCTATAGTTTCTCCTTCGGGTATCTTTAAAAACAATGTGAATTTGGAGGAAAGCAGAGTCACGGTTATATTCAGGCATGTTTGCATTTTAGGGCTCAACCAACTAGAAAGCCATACACCAGAAAATAAACGTGTGTAAGCAAATACATAAGTATATTACAAATGTCTAAAATTCCTTGAATCTTCAAGGAAGAAATTCATGATCCTAATAGTTAAAAGTACCCATATCCTACCTTAGTCTCACTTTACTGATGAAAGAAACTGAGGCAAGGCACAAAGATACGGGTTTATGGTGCAATCAACAGAGGAAGAAATGAGGACTCTACGTTTTAAGCGCCGCACAGCACCCACAGAACGGGTCTGCTTTCATCCCAAAAAGTCTAAACACGGAGAAGAAAGCTGAACTTTCACACCTGTTCCTTTTGATTGTGGGTAGGGAGGCTAGGACTGTGGGGAAAATGAGGCACCCGGACTAAGTGGGAGAGGGCCGGGCTGTAAGTACAGGAAGAAGCCTGGAGGCGGGAATGAAGCAACACGACGTGCCGCGGGGGAGAAGGGACCTTCAGGTCTAGGTAAAGGGGGAACTTCTGTCGTGGGAACGAAAGAGAAAGAGGAGTTACAGGCTTAGGGGACAGAGGGGGAGCTGGGACCAGAAGGGAGACGGCGGCGCTTACGGCTGGGCAGATCCCCAGTTACCCTTACAGAAGGGAGCTCACGGGCGAGGAGACCTCACCTGCCAGTAGGACGCAGAAAGATAGGCGAAGAAGACCCCGACTTCCCGGGTCAGCCCCAGAGCCGCCCCAAGCCGTGGCCATCTTGCCTCTCAGCTGAGCGGAAGCCTCGGTTTCCCTCCTGTAGGCTAGCGGCCTCTCTAGGCTACCCCTGTCTCAGTCTCTGTGGCTTGGAGGTCCAGAGGCCGGAAGTTCGTGTATCCAGGAGCTTCCGGGAGCCGTGGAGCAGGGTCGCTGACGTGGAAGCGCCCAAAGGCCTGCGGGGAGTGGCGAGGCTCCGATCAAGACGTCGGATTCGGAGGCCTGAAGGATGCTAACCAAATTCGAGACCAAGAGCGCGCGGGTCAAAGGTAGTGGAGATGGAAAGGGGGAACATGGAGGCTTGATGTCAGCGGCAGCGCTGACACAGGGGGAGAGAGAATGGGTAGACGTGCCGGCCGAATTGGGCCCACCGCACGGACCCACAGGCAGACGGAAGGGAGAGAGGTTAGGCTTGGCCGGCGCTTCTCCAGTCCTCTCTTCTTTGGCATGTCCTGGGCCTTTGATTTATCTATATAACGTGGTTCCCGCGCCGCAGGGGATTCCCTTAAGTCCGCTGCTTATTCTTTCCCTTCCATTTCTCTTCTGGAGGCTGTGTTCTCGACTTTTTATTCTTCTGTTACCAAGGCCCTGCGACCTTTATTTTTTATTTTATTTTTCCTCTTAAGATTTTATAAGCAAGGAGAGCAGTGGCTTTTTGATTACTATGTTATGTGGAGTGGCCCTAGGGACCAAGTCTCGACCTCTGTCACTCGCACCCGAGCCAGTAGCTTTTTTGGAGATGAGCACTGGCTAGCTCACTTAAGGAGGCCTTGGCTGCACCATCTCAACATCCAGTGCCTCCATTGGGCTTTATTTCCTATCCGGAAATAGGACATTGAGGCTTGTAGCCCCAGGAAAGTCTGAACTTTAGATAGAGTTGTCAGATAAAATAACGAGGACACCTAGTTAAATTTAAATTTCAGACAAAGAGCGAATGGTTTTTTTGGTATTGTTCGTTGTTTACCTGAAATTCAAATTTAACTGGCCAATTTTGTATTTTTGTTTGCTACTCTAGAGACGGAATGTAGGTCGATGGGGGTGGAAGGCAAATGACTGAGATCAGAATAGTAGTCTTTCAGAATTGTTAGAATGGGAAAACCAGAGAAGTAAGGTTTCCTGAGACCTGGAAAAATGTATCTGGAATAGTTAGCAAGATACAGCATAGCAAGCAAAGTTGTTAGGAACGTGATCTTTGGAGTCAGGTGGGCTTGCTTTAGAATCATGATGCATCCACTAACAAGCTAAATGACCTTGGGGGACCTAATTAACATCTAAATCTGTTCCCTCTCTAAAATGTGAGTAATGTTGTTTTATAGAGAGAATTAAAGTGAGAAAGTATATGGAAAGTATAATGGTGTTTGGAGTAGACTCATTAGCTCAAAAAATAGAGGCATTATAAATGTGAGAATATGTTTTGAGCAGTTTCTAAGTCTCATGGAAATTGTGACCATGAAGGGTATGGTGGCTCATTCCTATAATCCCAGTGCTTTGAGAGGCTAACGCAGGAGGATCGCTTTAGCCTAGGGAGTCTGAGACCTGCCTGGGCAACATAGACCTCATCTCTGCAAAACGTAAGAAAACGAACCGGGCATGGTGGTGCACACCTGTAGTCCCAGCTTCTGGGGAGCCTTAGGCAGGAGGTTCGCTTGAGCCCAGGAATTGGAGATTACAGTGAGCTGTGATCATGCCACTGCACTCTAGCCTGGGTGACAGAGTGAGACCCTGTCTCTAAAAAAAAATAAATAAATAAAAGAATTTCTGGGACCTGGATAGTTGAAATGGGTCTTCATAATGCTTGAGTTTTCCCTTCTCCTAATCTCTTGGGCAATAGAGAAGGAAAAAGAAAGATGTCAGAATATTTGAGGGTTAATAACCATTAATGAGTGTTCCTGCATATCATAATAAAAAAAAAAAGAACCTGAGGAGAAAATAGACAATTTAGAGGAAATATAAATGTTCAACAAATTATGAAAATAGCTCCACCTCACAAATCACAAAAGAAATGAAAAAAAAAAGTGATAACTTTTTTTGGGACCTTAAATTAGTAAAACAAAACAGCAAATAACTGATAACATCCTGTGTTGGTCAATGTATGCCAAATGGGTACCTTCATAAACTTGGTGAAACTGTATAGCATTTTTACAATTAAACAGTATTTACTAAAATGTTAAATGTACATAGTCTATTCCTGAGCAATTCCACTTTGAAGTCTTTAGCCTAAAGCAGTAATAATGCAAATAGGCTAGATTATGTGTAGAAGTACCTTCGGGTAGCTCTTCTGATAGCCAAAAATTGGGGAGAAAAATGTAAATGCCTGTCAGAATAATATAAGTGTGATACATTTGTACCTTGTAGTTAAAAAGAATGAGGTTATAGTTATATGTACTTAAATATAATGAGGTCCATATCATTTAGTTAAGTGAGAAAAGAAGTTTGCAGAACGTTATAATGTGATCCCCATGTTCATAAAATAATAAGGCCTATGTTTATACCTAACTGCATTAAAAATCTGAAAGGATATACTCCAGACTGTTAATAGTTGTTACGTATGGGAACTTTCATTTCCAGTCATGATCGAGTAACAAGAACCAGATTTGTCTTCCCACCTTAAACAACTGAACAAAATGTATGAAACAAAGGTTTTTAGACATTGGACAACAGGCAGTGCAGGAAAGTGATTCATGAGAGAAGGGAAATAAACAAGGTGAGTCCTGTGTTCATCTTAGGTTACTGCCCAGGAAGAGTTTCCAGGCTGCAGTGAAGGGAGAGGGAAGAGCCCTGTGATCTTTCAGAGGACACAAAAGTTTGAGAAAGAAAAGATAACTATAATTTGCTGGGCAAAACGCCAGACAAGAGCGAGCTGCATAGCGAGAGCACTGGATATCTGCAGGGAGTCCCCTTAGGCCTTTGAGTACAGATCTGCATGTGTGTGAGAAAACTATCCAAAACCTAGAAAAAAACCATTGGAAAGGAGAAGGCAGAATATTCCTAGAGCTCACACAGGGTTGGGAATAGTTTGTGTTCCTACTAGCCAGAATGGAAAGACTTCCTAATGCTACAGGGTTTTCATGTACAGACCTCACTCAGAAGAGTATTACTTTAACAGTGTGGTTCCAAATTAGACCTAGACTGAAAGCTGCTGTGACCCACTGTAATGAAACTTAAAAGCAAGCTTAGAAAGAATCAGCTGATTCCAGGTAACTTAATTGTATTCTAGAACAAAGCCCAATAATATTTAAAGTAATATAACAAAAATCCAGTACCTAACAACTTGAAATTCACAATGTCTGGCATCTAGTGAACAATCATCAGATATGTTGAATGAATAAATGAACCTAGGATTAATCTAGCTATTTCTTTTTCTTACCAGAATTGACAGAAGGTGACATTGTGGGGGATTACTTAGCTCATTGTATCATTTTCTGTTTTTTTTCAGGGCTCAGCTTTCACCCCAAAAGACCCTGGATCCTGACTAGTTTACACAATGGTGTCATCCAGTTATGGGATTATCGGATGTGCACTCTCATTGACAAGTTTGATGAACATGATGGTAAGACAGGAGGAAGTTAAAAGAGAAGTGTTTATTATATTCTAGGTATTTTAAACCTTGTTTGAGATGGATTCCTCTATGATTAAAGAATGTGGAAATGATAGAACTAAAAAATCTTGAATAGGAATCACCCTAGAAGTTAGAAAGGATAGATCTCTCTAACATACATTGCCTGCCTTCTCCCCCAGGTCCAGTGCGAGGCATTGACTTCCATAAGCAGCAGCCACTGTTTGTCTCTGGAGGAGATGACTATAAGATTAAGGTACAGGTTCTGTCATGACCGGGAATAAAGGACAGAAGGATGTGGAAAGGTTTGGGGATTGTGGAAGGGACTAAAAGATAGCACAACTCATTTATACAGAGCTCAGGTTTCTGACAACATTATCCAGAGAACTTGCCCAGCAAACGTTTATAGGATGCTTATTGTGTACTAGACACTGTTCTGTTTTGATAATTTAAAAAAAATTAAAAAGAAATAAGAAATGGCTTCTGTTCTCAAAGAGCTTTTATTCTAATAGCCGAGATAAACGTATACCCAAATAATAGCATGTACGGTTTGGTGAATGATATGAAAAATATTTAAAGTGAAATAGGAAAGAACAGTCCAGGTGCTAGGGCAAAAGGTATGACATAGCTGGATACATTTGAGAAACTCTAATTAATTTTGTATGGAGAAAAGGTGAGAGAGGGGGCAAAAAGTGAGAGGGGCCAGATCATGGAGTACTTGTTTATGGTGCTCAGGAGTTTAGATGTTATCATACAGGTAATAAGGAGCCATAAAAGGGGTTTAAATACAGGAGTTACATCAGATTTACGTGTTTTTTTTTAAAGATTACTTGAGTACTAGTGTAAAGAAAAGATTGGATGATTTAGGCAAGACTGGGGGCAGAGATACCAATTAGGAGACTATTGTATAAATCCATGTGAGACATGAACAGAGGCTGAGCTTAGGCTGTAGCATTTGAAATGAAAAGGAGATGGATGTGAGAGCTTTAGGAAATGAGAAAAGTCTGTTGGATAGTTGGTGGAGGGCCAATAAGGGGAAATAAATGAGGTGACTTTCAGCCTTCTAGTTTGTTTAGGTCACTGGGTAGAAGAAATGTTATGAACTAGAAAAGGAAAATCAAGAGAAGTACAGTTTTCTGGGGTAGGGGAGAATGGGTAATGGATTCCATCTTGGGCTTTGATGAGTTTGAGATACCTAAGGGACAGTCTAGTGGAGGTATATCTGCACTGGAGATGTATTTGGAAGTTGTCATCATGAAGGAGGGAGCCACAGGAGAAGTAGAAGATATCACTCAGGGAGCAGGTTGAATACAAAGACAAACCATCATGTGAGAGAGAGAGAGAAAGAGAGAGAGAGAGGGAGGAAGTAGAGTTAGTATGATTTGGGGGTTGGAGGTGAACCAAGAGGGAGAAGCAGAAGCCTCTTGGATATCAAGGAAGGAGAGGATTTGGGGATGGAGAAAGTGGTCAGAATAAGACCAAGACTGAGAAGTAACCTTCGAATTGCTTAATTAGAGATCTTAACACCTTAATGTGGAGTGAGGAAGCAGATAGAATATAGGCAGTTCTTTGAAGAAGATTGTGATAAAGGAAAAGTTAGAGCCAGTGACTTGGAACCTATCAAAATGAATAAAAAATTGCTCTATTTACTTCTATAAGTCATTTTCATTGAGTCTATGTATCCAACCAAACCAGTGTAATTTACTTCATAAAAAAGGTTGTCTTTTCATAAGCTACTTCAGGAAGTTATATATTGTAGATTATGCAGCAGAACTTATGTGAGAGGAGTAAAGACTGACAGAAGCCTGCAGAGAAAAGAGATATTAGAATTATAGGAAGAACAGTTCTGTCTGTTTTCTAGTTTTTAGGTACTATATCCTGGGGGCAGTAGAAACTCAAACCACCTGATAGATCTCAAAAGCAATGAGGTATCATCTCATTGTAATATTTCTAATAATGTGTTTGTTATTTATAGTGATGAACACTGAGTATCAGGTATGGTTAACTTGGGTTTTATATAATCTGTTTGAGAAAGGAAAGACTGGATGTCATTTAAGAAAAAAATTTGTTCCCCAAATGATTAATATTTTAGAAAAGAAGTTATTGTCTATTTATGAAGTGTCCAGAATAGGTAAATCTGTGGAGAAAGAAAGTACTCTGATGGTTGCCTAGGGTTGAGGAGTTGAAAGGAAATGGACAGTGACCACTAATGGGTATGAGTTTCTTTTTACTATGATAGACGTGTTTTAAAATTGATTGTGGTGATGGTTGCATAACTGTGAATATACTAAAAACCATTGAATGAGTAAATTGTATGGTATTTGAAATGTATCTCAATAAACCTGTTATTAAAATGAACTAGCTAGCTGGTGGGTGTAGTATTATGCTGTGGCTTTTGGTTTACATTTCTCTGATGACTAATAAAGTTGAAAACTTTTTCATAGAAAGGGAAATTATCTAGAAAAGTCATGTCTATTCTTCATCATATTGCTTGCTATTATGTATCCAAATAAACATAGCATAAATACAATCCTGATTTACAAAGATTAAGAAAGCCCAGCAAATGGCCAGAGTATTGGTCTAAAAATTCTATAGGTCTTTAAGAATTCGTAGTTCTGGAGCTTGACAGGAATCAAGATAATTTGAAGCTAGAAATAAGAAAATTTAAAACACTGAAGTCTATAAGGCAAAGGCAGTTAAAGAATAGTATTTGTGGTGTGATCTAATATTTGTGTACATGTATGTTATATAGATGACTGAACAGAGGAAGGTAAAAGTATTGGAGTACTTTTCTCTCTTCATGTTATTTGTCTTTTCTCATTTCTACACATACTTACTGATCACTTATCTATCGTCAGCCACCATGTTAGGTGCTAAGTCTGTAGTAGTGTTGAGCATGATGGCAAAGAACCTTGCCTTTAAGGAGCTTACATTCTTGTTTTGAAGATCATACTTTTGGGTTGTCTGAATTTGTTTTAGGAAATGATATTACTTTTTATCATTTACAAAAGAAAAATTTAAAGAAAAATAGTAACAAGCTGGTCCAGATAGATTATAAACAAATATTAAAAAGAAATTTTTAAAAATTAAATGAAAGAAAAAATGTATCTGACCTTTCATTTTTATACTTTTTGGGGGCATTTTCTGGATGAGGAAGATGAACTGTTTTAAATTTATAGTACTGGTTTTAGTTAGTGTCTTCATTTGTGTCCATTGATGCCTGGTGCTTTGGTAGTTGACTTAACTTCATATTTGAATATGATAATTTTTTCTCTGCTTAGCTCAGCTTAACTGAGCGTTGTAGCATTTTCCATAGTAATAAGTTAAAGTCTGTTTGTTTGATAAGTGAGTACAGACCAGAAATGTGTGGGCATCATTTGCCACCAAGTTAGTCTAGGAAGATGCCATATGTTATATGTTGTTTCCTTTGGAATCATGGTATCCTACTTTTTTTTTTTTTTTTTTTTTGAGACAGTCTTACTCTGTTGCCCTAGGTAGAGTACAGTGGTGTCATCATAGCTCACTGCAGCCTCAAACTCTTGGGCTCAAGTAATCCTCCCGCCTTAGCTTCCTGAGTAGCTGGGACTATAGGCACATGCCACCATGCCCAGCTAATTTTTTCTATTTTTAGTAGATACGGGGTCTTGCTCTTGCTCAGGCTGGTATCGAAATCTTGACCTCAAGCAATCCTCCTGCCCCAGCCTCCCAGAGTGCTAGGATTACAGGTATGAGCTACTGTGCCCAGCCTATCCTGCTTCCTTTTTTTTTTTTGAGACAGAGTCTCACTCTGTTGCCCGGGCTGGAGTGCCATGGCGTCAGCCTTGCTCACAGCAACCTCAAACTCCTGGGCTTAAGCAATCCTTCTGCCTCAGCCTCCCAGGTAGCTGGGACTACAGGCATGCACCACCATGCCTGGCTAATTTTTTTCTATATATTTTTAGTTGGCCAATTAATTTCTT
>CAUYRT010091102.1:0-55049 GCA_963574885.1 Lepilemur ruficaudatus | reverse complement strand
GGGACTACAGACATGCGACACCATGCCCGGCTAATTTTTTCTATATATTTTTAATCATTTAGCTAATTTCTTTCTATTTTTACTAAAGACAGGGTCTCACTCTTGCTCAGGCTGGTCTTGAACTCCTGACCTCTAGCAATCCTCCTGCCTCGGCCTCCCAGAGTGCTAGGATTACAGGCGTGAGCCACCACACCCGGCCTGGGCTATTTGTTTTCTTGCTATTGAGTTCCTCATATATTTTGGATATTAATCCCTTGTGAGACGTATGGTTTGTAAATATTTTCTCTCATTTTGTATGTACCGTTTATGCTCTGTTGTATCCCAACTTGAGCAGAAGCTATTAAGATTAATGTAACCACATCACACTATTATCCCTTTTGTTCTCAGTGCTTTTGAGGTCACATCCAAAAAATTCACTGCCCTAACCAGTGCTATGGAGCTTTTTCCCTATGTTTTGTTCTAGTGGTATTATAGTTTCAGGTCTTACATCTAAGTCTCTAATTCATTTTGAGTTGATTTTGTATATGGTGTGAGATAAGGGTCTAATTTCGTTCTTCTATATATGTACAAACAGCTTTCCCAACACTATTTATTGAAAACTATCTTTTCCCCATTGTCTGTTCTTGGCACCTTTGTCAAAAATCAACTGACCACAAATGTGTGGATTTACTTCTGGGCTCTCTTCTGTTCCATTGGTCTATGTATCTGTTTTTATAGCAGTACCATGCTGCTTTGGTTACTATAGGTTTGCAGAACATTTTTAAGTCAGGTAGTACAATGCCTCCAGCTATGTTGTTTCTGCTAAAGATTGCTTTGGCTATTTGGGGTATCTTGTGGTTCCATACAAATTTCAGAATTGCTTTTTCTATTACTGTGAAAAATGCCATTGGAATTTTGATAATGATTGCATTGAATCTGTAGACTGCTCTGGGTAGTATGGACATTTTAGCACATCAATTCTTCTAATTCATGAACACAAGATATCTTTCCATTTATTTGTGTTGTCTTCAATTTCTTTCATCAGCATTTTATAGTTTTCGGTGTACAGATCTTTCACCTCCTTGGTTTCATTTATTCCTATGTATTTTTTTTCCTCTATCTATTGTAAATGGGATTTTCTTGATTTCTTTTTCAAATACTTTGCTGTTGGTGTACAGAAATGCTACTGACTTTTGTATATTGATTTTTGTATCCACAATTTTACTGAATTTTTTATTCTAAATCTTTTGGTAGAGTCTTTAATATTTTCTATATATAAAATCATATCCTCTGCAAATGGAGACAATTTAACTTACCCTTTTCAATTTGGACGCCTTTTGTTTCTCGCCTGGCTAGGACTTCTAGTACAATGTTGAAGTGGTAAAAGTGAGTATTCTTGCCTTATTCTTGATCTTAGAGAAAAAGCTTTCAGCTTTTCACCATTCGGTATAATGCTGAATATGCCCTTGAGTATGGGATGAGCTTTGGACCCACCTACCCACCTCAACGGAAGGCCAGCCCTCGCAGACTCAGGCTTCAAGTTTACTCTAGTACCAGGCCAGCCCCTGTAATCCTAGTTATCAGATTGGCACCTAGGGACCCATCCTCTAGGTTACCCCCTGCTCCAGCAGACCTAGTGTCAAGGCCTGCCCCAAAAGACCCCAGTGCTTGGCTGGCTCTATGCACTCAGCCTATAGGATTGCCCTGGTGGACACAGACTCCAGGCCTGCCCCCATGAGCCTAGGCTTCATTCCAGCACCCACATACCCAGCTTCCAGACCACCCTCCATGGACCCAAGCTCCAGGTAAGTTCCTGGTCCAGCAACTAGGCCAGCATTCATGCTCCGAGGTTCCAGACTGGCCCCTCTGGAGCCAGGCTCTTCATTTTCCCTAGCACCATGCCAGCCCCCAGAGACTCAGGCACTAGGCATTCCCAGTAACTGGCTGGCTGCTGCATGATTAGGCTTAAGGTTCACCCCAGCACCAGGCCAACCTGCCCAAGGACTCCAGCAGCAAGTCCTCCTGCGGACTATGCCAGACAACTTGGCCAGAATCTCTGAGAGGGCTGACAAAATCAGTTTTAAAAGATTAGAATAATTCCCTACTCCTTCAAGTGTGCAGAGACTAATGCTCTGCCACAACAATCAGGAACAATAGGGAAACATGACATCACCAAAGGAACCAAATAAAGCACCAGGAACCAACCCTAAATAGATTTAAGAACTGCCATACAAAAAATTCAAAATAATGCAGGCAGTATAAAGGCAATTTATGTGATCAAAGTGTTTGTACCCCTGTAAGTCTGAAATTAAAACAAAATTCAAAATAACTACTTTTAAGGAAGCTTAGTGAACTTCAATATAAACAATTCAATAAAATCAGGAAAATAATAAATGCCCCTTAACAAGTAATTTAACAGCAATTAAAATTATTTTAAAAATCAAACAAAATTCTGAAGCTGAAAAATACAATAAATGAAATGAAAAATACAATAGAGAGCATTAACAACAGAACTGATCAAGCAGTTCAGTGAGCGCAGGTAGGTGGGTGAGGACTGGGATTTGGCTAGAAAGGTACAGGTTGGTTTAGACCTGCACTGTCACACAGTAGCTACTAGATACATGTGGCTACTGGCCACATGTAGCTAGTACAACTGAAGGACTGAAGTGTTAATTTTAAATTAAATTAAAAAACTGTTTTAAGTAGGTTGGGAAGAACTTGGGTATGTGAATCTACTGTTTCAACTATAGATTTTATGAAATCTCAATAGATCAAGTATTTCCAATAAAAATGCAGAGGAATCTGAATTAAGATGGGATGCAAATAGGGCGGTCAACTGTACAGGTTTTAGCACTTAACTCACATATCCCAGGGTCACCCTACCTGTAAGTGTAATATATATCCAGATTTCAAATCATGTAAAATAGTTCCTTAATGAAATTTTTGATTACATGTTGAAATAATGTTCTGAACTATAAGATTAAATAAAATGTATTACAATTAATTTTACACTTTTTTTACTTTTAAAATATGGTCATTAGAAAATTTTAAATAACACATGGCTGACACATTTCTATTGAATAGCACCTGTATAAAAGCAGGCCCTGAACATCAACTTGAATTTAGCTATTATTCAGTAGAAAATAAAGAGCCACTGAAATCTCAAAATGTCCACATTAGTAATTATTTAATAGTAGCTTTTGGGAGGGAAGGAAAGTATTGCAACATTTGAAAATATGAAAATAAGATTGTTCTTTAAAAGTTATAGCTTCAAATTGCTTCAACAAATCAGACCAGAAATGAAATCATCAAAAACAAAAAAGGGTCGGGGGTGGGCTTTCAGGCCAAAAGACTTGACTAGTTACACTGTATAATACAGAACCTCAAGCAAGATTCTAGTTTCAAGTGTATGGCAAACTACTTAAAGACAGTCCAAACATTGACTGTTTTTAAGTAGTATTTATTCCTTCTTTCAACAGACAGGTTTCTAGACCTATACAACAACTCATTTTTCTACAAACCAGGAAAATTTCTGATGGATATCAAAGAATCACAGACAATACCAGAATATTAAATAAGTTAACAATTCTGTTTTTTGGACAGGAGAGATTCTCAAAGACAGTGCTCTCTTGCCCTTCTTCCAACAATGTCCTAAAACAGAGAAAGAGAAATCAGAAAGATTATTTTGCTTCATTTCCTCAACTCTAGTAAATCTTATCTAGCACCACACCCGGCCTCTTGCTCCCCTCAAGTGGAGTTGGCCCCCCACATCCACAGGCTCCATGTCTGTGGATTAAACCAATCATAAATTAGCAATATTTAGGGGGAAAAGTTAAAAACAATAAAAAATACAAATATAGTACAATTATTTACATAACATTTACATTGCATTAGGAACTATAGAGATGATTTAAAGTACATGGGAGAATATGAGGTTATATGCAAATATCACACCATTGTATATAAGGGACTTGAGCATCCACAGGGGTCCTGGAACCAATTCCCCACAGATACCAAGGTATGACTTGGTCTATAATTTGCGGAATGTCATCACCTTCCAACCAGTTGCCCAAATCAGGGGAATGTCATCACTGTCCAACCAGTTGCCCAAATCAGAAATGATAGTTATACTAGATTTCCACTTTAACGTCACATCATTTCCTTTCTACCTCATCCCATTCTCAACCCCCACCTAAGGGCCACATAGGTTAAGTATGGCAGAACTGGGACTGACCTAAATTTCTCTCTATATATGACTCTGGACTCTTTCTCTGGGTCATCTAACCCACTTTCATGGTTTTAACTCCCAAATTATACCTCTACCTCAGATAGTTCTCAAAATCTCTCAGAATTGTATATCCACTCACCTGCTAGAAACATCCACCTAAATAAATGTTCTATAGGCATCTAAAACTCAAAATATCCAAAGCCCCAATTTATCATCTTTCCTATCCAACCTATTCTTTACCATCTATTCTCCAAATATTAGGATTTTGGATTTCCCTCACTTAAATATTAGACATCAATTTGTCTCAGTATCTAGTCATCAAATCGTTCCCATTTTATCTAATATTCTTCAAATCCTTTCTCTATTCTTCATGCCAACAAATCCTCATCATCCATCTCTCACCTGAACTCTCTTTAACAGCTGACATCCAGTCTTCATAATGTAACCTACAAGGACTTCCATGATGTGACCATTGCCTACCTTGTCCATATTGTCTTAAACGGAGTGATCCAGATATAAGAAACTGCTTGTAATTTATACATGCACTGGGTTGTTTCTCATCAATCTGCCTTTGTTCATATGCTCTCTATACCTCTATTGCCCTCTTTCCAATTTCAGGAGCACATGCAGGTCTTCAATGTGTACCCATGGAAGAAAAAGTAAATATTAAGTACACAGGTTCTACTGGTTTTAAAATCTAAGAATCAACAAAATGAGTCCATCCTGCTGCCCTGAGAAAGGTTCCCAGGCATAGAAAACTACCATCATGATGCATTTCTAGCTACAAAATTTCCCCAGTGGGGAAAGGCAATGAACATCCTGGACTTTCGGTTTCTTTATACCACAACTTTTGGTTCCTAATTATTCTTAGTTCTTATGTATCTATTCTTGAGCATCTTTCCCAAAAGGGTGGCTGCCAAAATTCTGCTTGATTTAGCACCCTGTGATGATGAGTCATCTGGAGGAAGTGACTTGCCAAGATAAGTCTAGGAAAAAAGGGTGAAGAAGCCCATAGGGGACCTACAATAATGTGATGTCAACAGAAGCAGGGAGTGAGAGCTGCAAGGTAAATCTTATTAAAGGAAATATTCTGGGCACATGACATATCAGAACATTGTTCACTTGGAAATCATAACTTGTCATTCACACTGAATACAATATGAGAGAAAAAAAATAAAGTTCAATATAGGCTTCAATATTCACAAGATATTCAGGAACTACATACCAATGAGTATGAATATGGACTTTGTAATGACATAGGTTCCACACATAAATTTTTATGAGCTCATCATAAGAATAGAAGCTCTCCTGAGAGTTCAAGGGAAAGGAGACTTTTATCATTTTATCTATACTAAAAGGTATTTAATAAGTGTTAAACTGAATGAAAACATGGCTTAGCTGTTACCTCACTTGCCCTGATTGTCTTCTCCATACATTAAGATGCATAAGGTGCCTCTCTGTATTCCCAGAATTCCCTCTGCCTATTTTTCTCTCACTATATTTTTCACATTATCTTTCATCTGCCCTGAGTTCTTCCTCTAGACTACAACCATCTTGAGGATTCGCTCATGTGTTTTTTCACCTTTGTATCCCTAACACATAACAGTGCCTGGTACTTGTTAGCAATCAGTAAGTCTACCACATGACTGACTAGTCTTCTTTTCACTTGATTAAAACCAAAAAATCTAAACCAATGCTATTTAAAGTAGGTTTATGATGAAATAAAGAGTTTGAGCCAGAATGTATAAATGAAATGCTTCCTTTTTTGAGAAAGGTTTACTATGAAAAAGTGTCTCACTGAACTAATGTTTAATGATGCAGCTAATTTATATTCTTGCCCCACTTTGATCCAAACACTTGAAAGCTGGGTGAAGACATTTTCATAAAGAAAAGTAAAATGCTGACGAATGGATGGTTAACATTAACTTTAGGGTCTTCATCCATCTTTATAAACACATATATATTCAGATCAGCAAATAGATTTAAAATAAAGGCACCTATTTTCACTGGTAAAAAATAAAGAGACAATGTACGTAAAAAGTTTTTAAAAGCCAAGACACATTTAAAAAAAACCTAATAAATTTTTAATTAGAATTTTTTTCCTTTTTTTTAACAGGACAAGTAACAGATTACATCAAACTTCAGAACTTTTCAAATACCTAGTTATTATACACATTCCCATCTGTCTTGCAGGAAGGGATCTTGGTCAGCTTAACAGTTTCAGGTAAAATAAGCTGCACAATAGTATATATTACAATAATAAATGTACAATGTTTACATGAAATATGTTTTAGAAGCAAGAAAAAGATGCATCTGCATCAAAAGGCGACCTTTTAAAATGCCACAACTATTTTTTACATTCACTCTTGCAGTAGGTTACAAGATGGGGTCACTAAGCTCAGATAAATCACTATGATGCACATAAAATACAGAAAGATTGGTTACTTTATATATTATATATATATTTATATTTTCACACATTAGCATTTGAGACATAAACTGAGAATTTTAAATTTATTCTCTTCAGATAACAAATCATTTTTTATTCTTCATAAACATGGTGCCCACAAAAGCACATAGGTAAGGCACAATAGGGCTTTCTGTTACAGAATAGTGTGCATCATGTTTACTTAACCAGAAAACGTGCATTATCTGTGCAAGTTCATGCTGCAAACCCAACACATATACAATAAAACAAAAAGGAAACTGAGCTTTAAACAAAATAAAAATTGGTACAATTCCAGCTGTTTCACATATTCATTTGGACTGACAATGATATATCAACAGGTAATTTTTAAAAAGCCAATTGCTAGATTACAAGTCAACTTTGCTCAGCAACTATTTTAATCTGAAATCATAAACAGTAATACAGTAACTTTACTGAAACAAATACTGAGGCACAAAGCAACAGTCACTTGTGCCTTTACTATATTGCAAACTTTCATGACCCAAAATTGCAAGTATAATTTGCCAAATACACATTTTGCTGCAACAATGTGCCCTGCTTTAAATTTGACATATAACAGGGGCACTAACATTTCATTAAATTATAAATAGATTGGGAAAATGACTTAATCCCAATGGTACTATGTCACAGCCCTAGTATTTATAATAAATACAGCTTTTCACAAAATATTTTTCCAATATCTGCCAATTTCTTCTTTATTGCTCACATGAATTTGAATCCATTACAACTGGTATCACAACTTTCACACAAAATCATAGTCAGACTTTTTTATATAAAACCTATAAAAGATATTTTAAACTTGTATCTAATACTTCCAGGTGTTTGGCTGTTTGATCTATGTGATAGTACAGCCATATGTATACATGTGTGAGTGTATACATATACATATATACATACACACACATACATATATATACACACATTAGATAATGAATAAAATAGAAAGCTTATTTTACTGCTTTAATGCAGACATCCTCACAAAACAAGACTACTTTCACCACCACCAGCATTTATACATATATACAAAAGCCAGTTTAAGTACATGTACATCCACTGACACATATATGTAACCACTAAACCCAAATTAATTTTCCCATATTCCAGCTGTAGCAAATGAATCTCTTACAAGCAAAAGAAACCTAAGGTTAAACTCGGAAATTAACAGTTTTACTACATTAGCGTGTAAGAACTATGCAGGTGACTGCATACAAAAATTCACAACATTAGTTCACAAGAAATTATGGAAATACAAGAAGCCTCTTCACCATGCTTTTGTGTGGTTATCCAAACACTTCTTGGTGCAAAAATACAACCATCATATCTGAAAATGCTTAATAAAGTCAGTGTTCCTCATGCAAAACTTTAAATGCACTGGCTTAACTGAGCTCCAAAAACTGAATGAAACAATTATTCTACCTAAGCAGCATTGCTGCCTCACTGCTAAATCCCTTTGGAACCTTAAGATTTCTGGAACATTCAAACAGAGCTGTATTCATCAATAAAAATATTACATACAAAAAGCATTTAAAAAGGAAGACAAAAAGCCAAACAGGAATTTTTCTATTGTAAATAACAGTCTTAGGAGTGGAAGAAAATCTTTTCAGGAACCTCCTTGAGAATTGGCTAGGCCAGTCCGAAGACGAAGATGAGACATAGAGTTCATATGTTTATTTGATGGCTTCAAGGGAGTGTTGCAAGTAAGAGCTTGGGGAAAACGATGGTGATATCTATCTAGTCGTAAATATTTTACTGTTACCAACTTCCCTGTTATAAGATAAAAATAATATTTTAGATCTATAAAAACGTGTTTAATATTTGCAGAAAATTAACTGTGGTAAAAGACACATGAATGTAAAACACAAATAAAATCATTCAAAATTATTACTCAAAAAAATGCTAACTAGAATTCTTTAATATAAAGTCTAGTACAGTTTAACACTAAACCATAATTATCTTTTCTAAATGTTTGTAAAATTCAAATTTCTTACCATCAAACCAAGAGCCATGCAATGCCTTAAAAGCTTTTCCAGCATATTCTGGAGACAGACATTTAACGTATACACAACCCTGTGACATTTAAAAAGAAAGAAAAGAAATAGTCTTAGTTTAATAGCAACAAATCCAAAACACGGAATTCAATATTAAAATTTACTTTACCTCACGTGAATTTTTGTCTACTGCAATATGAACAATGCCATCATTATCACTGCATTTTTCTAAAATCGCTTCTTGAATTGCCAAATGCCACTGATCCCCTATTTCCCTAAAAATTAATGAAAACAAAAATAAGCAACCATATTCCTACTCAGTAAAAAGTCTTAATTATCTCTTACAACATATATGTCCTACTAAAATTAGGATAGTTTTAAAACCACATATCATTAAAATTAGTAGTAAATAAACAATGTTGACTAGTAGCATGTGGATTAAAAAAAATATAGCATTCAGAAGTGTCAGCCCTTCTCTCACTTTGCACAGAGAGTGCAGACAGCTGAGGCAACGAAGGATTAGCCCACCACAGCAGAACAAATGGGCTGAGTCATCATGATGTTTAAAATCCTATGTACTTGCAGTTACTTCTTTTCTTTCCAATGTTAATAAGCACTTTAATGAGTTGTAAATTAATTAAGTTGTAAAAGTTGAATATTATTTTCTTTAATTTTAATGACATTTTCAAATTCTTTTCTTAAAGAAAATTCTTAGTAAACACTATATTCCGAGCTTCTCTTTTCCAAAATAGTGATACAGGACAAACATTTTGTAGTTCCTTTACTATGACAGCTTTAAGACTTTCTGCTACAGTAATGCACATATGTCTTACTTGTGAGACACAGATGGTAGGGAAGAGGGGAAAGTAGCCTCACTTTAGATTGTAAATCTTCACTTTAGGTAATAAAATACTGGACTGGCACTAATTTCTTAATTCCTAAGGAATAAGGTACGATTTCCAATAGAGATATCACCACACTCCTAATTGTTTCTATCTCTGCAAAACAGAAAAGGTGGGTGTGTATATGTGTATTGACAGTGCTCCCCAACATTTCCAATTTTGTTTTTACTTATTTGGAATCTCATCATATCAAGAATTTTTGAAATAAATGAGTCATTAGATGGGGCTTAAGAATATTTTATATGTAATGCAATTTATACTTTCAGGATTTTTAAAAAAAAATATGATCTGTAACATAATTGGATAGATAAGCAGTGGCCTCTAGGAGGCTAATTCTAAAAAATTATTACAGCTTGTAATTGAAATAGTAAGGATTCTAAGGCAGTGATTAAATTTTGAATGTGCTATTCTCTGGACGTATGTGTTGGCTGTAATTACATAGTCAGTAAAGTTCCTTGAATATTACACTGACTAGCAGAGATAGGACAGAGAAGAAGGTGTGTACATCTTTGTAGGGGATTTTTTATAATTAGAGGTTGGAAATTTTTAAAAAGCAGATGTTTTTATCCATATTGCCCACCGAGGCAAAAATGTTGGCAGTTATGTATAGTATGACTTATATACTTATAAAGGGTGCTGTTTGTTATTGTGTCATTAATTTGCCTCAAGTATTTATTTGCTATGAGGATTCATAGTACATATAAAGATTTATGGAAGTCTTACAATCTTTATGCAATGATATCTTTTGGCCAAATATTTGCTTAGAATTTAACAGAACAGAAGAGAAAAACATAATGTTTCTGTAGAGATTCAGAAGGAAAACAGAATTTCAATTACAAACACACCGTTATAAGAATATCATGCATTTTTCAGCCAAATATTTCAAATAAGAATTACAAGTACCCTGGTCATAATACTTACATAACTGGATCAAACATATTTCGAATCTTTAGACACGGTGTCAAACTATTGGGTGGTGAATTTCTTCTGTCTAAATGAAATGCTACAAAAAACAAATGAGCTTTACTATTTGCCATTGTTCCATTTTACTAAAAGGTATTCAGTTTATTCATTCAAAAAATATTCACTGTGTGCTATTACTATAAGCCAGACCCCTTGTATTAGATGTTAAGGTGAATAAGACATATAATCATTGCTATTACATCAAGTATATAGTTTAGTGGGAGAAATAAATGATAAACAGTGCCACCCAAGAAATTACAATTGTAACAAGTCCTAAGAAAGAAAAGTGCAGGAAGCTATAAAAACCTAGTTTGGTAGTATCAGATAAGACTTCCCCAAGACAATGAAATTTATGCTGGGAACTGAAGAATAAAAATTAGCAAGGTGAAGAGAGGTGCAAAGGACATTTCAAGCACAGATAGCTTGTGTACAGCCCCTGAGGCAAGAAGGAGTTTGGTATATTCAAGTAACTAAAAGACAGCCAACATGGCTGGAGTGGGAAGAACAGAAAGATAAACCTGGAGAGGAATATGTCAGATTAACCAGCACCAGGCAGGCCACATTAAAGTATTTTGACATTATCATTAATAGTACTAGAAAGCCACTCAAGTGTTTTAAGGAAAAGAATAATATGATGAGATCTGGCTTTTAAAACTAAAAAATGTGTAAATAGATTGTTATGTGGAGAGTCAGTTAGGTAGAAGCAAACGTGAATGCAAGGAAACCAGTTAGAAGGTTATTACCGTTGCCTAAGAAGGAGATTATCGTGACGTAGATAAGCTAAGCCAACAGTGCAGATGCACAGTGGACAGAATTGGGACATATTATGGAGATCTGACATGACCTATTGATAGACTGAACAAAGGGGGATAAGGGAGAGAGTAAGAATGACTCCTAGGTTTAAGACAGAACCAAGTGTGGGAGGGTATCATTAACCAGAATAGGAACACTAAGGACATCAGTTTGAAAAGAGAATATATTGAGTTTGTGCACATGCAGAATTTGTGGTACCAATCTCCTAGTACAGAAGACAAGTATTCAGCTGGTTACAAAAATCTGAAAACAAAAACAGAAGACCTAGTTTAAGATATAAATTTGGGAGTTATCAACATATATATGTTAAGTAATAGCATGAGATCATACAGAAAGAGAAAGAATGAGAAAAAAGATGGCCTTCAGAGAAACTCTAACACCTAGAGGTCTAAAAAAAGAGGAAAATCTAGAAAAGGAGACTGAAGTTGGAGAAAAACCACAAGAAAGTGGCATCCCCAAATCCAAAAGAAGAAAGTTTCAAGGAGGGCTCAATTGTCAAACACTGCTAAGAGGTAAGTAAAATGGGTTTTTACTTGGTTTTGAGTTTCCGAGGGCCCTTCTGCATACATCCTTTAGAGGAAATGGTTTGTTAGTATAATCTTTGGCACATCAAAGCATCATTTTTATGCCATGATTAAAGAAGCTTATTATTCAAGCTTTTTGAAAGTGAAAATTAATTGGAAAAAAAAGGGAGTGATTGGATTTTTTAATTGCAATTCCAAAACTATTTACTCACCTTTTCTAAGATAAACATGCTTTTGTAGAAAAAGAAGTTACTATTCACAATTTTCTGTTATTTTATTTTCTGCTTTCCTGTGTAGTAGGGGTTTGGGTACATAAGGCAGCCAATCTTCAAAACCCTCTACATACTTACATATACATGTTTTTTCAAACCATGCAGGCATTAAGAAAAATTTGGAAAGATACCTACACAAAAGTTACTTGGCAGAAAGGATATGGGGTGGAAGGGGTCTTAGTGAGAAAGAGGAAGCAGCAAGCAAAAATTGGGGAAAAAAAGCAGTTAAAAAGTTATGATTCTATTTATATATGTAATATATGTTATATTTATGTTGTGTATATATAACAAATTATACATGTCTTATTTAAAGAAATTAGATAAAAAGAATGCATCTAGGATTTATAATACTAAGTTGCTTTAAGTGAAAAAGGCAAGGTCCAAGGAATGTTTATTTTTATTACGGTAAAGACAAACCATTTATGTTTGCATTAGCAAAGACAGAAGTATAGAAGGCTACGTGAAGAGCTAACACCGATTCCTTCCATGGGATGGAACTGAAAAGGGAGCTTTGCCATCATACATTTTTGAATTGTACTATTTCACTTGATTAAACACATATGACTTTTGTCATTTTGAAAAATTAGAAGAAAATTATTTTGTTTAAAAAATACATACCTTGACCCTGCCATACTTTAGAAGGTATGACTAATATTTTGTCACAGGACGCAGAAGGCTGGATCCACCGCCAAACCAGAAAATCTGCACCACCTATTCTTCGTGTTTCTGTGCGAACTCTAGACTCATTAGCAGCAAGGAAGTCAACAGCTCTCTCCCAGACTTTCTTCATTTTTTTCCTATCAAGTGAACAGAATGACAAATTTACTATTATCTTGGCTTACCATCTTTTTGAAATATTACTAACTGAAATAATGGTTATTAACTCTAGCTGTTCTTACCACTACTCATGGACTTTGTTCAAAAAAGATTTAGGTGCCTGTATTTCACCTCAGACTTACTGAATTTCAATCTCCAGAAGTAGAACATGAGCATCTGTACTCCCCCACAACACCTCAAAAAAATTATGATGTGGTTTGTGATTATGATGTGGTTATTAGGGTTAAGAATGCTGCTTTAGGGCATGGCATCATCATTTTATTTTCAAAGTTATTTTCTAGTGTTTATTTTAAAAGCTTTATTAATAATAAAATAGTTATTTAAATACATTAGTAATACACCACTAGCTATTGTCTATGTTTCTTTATTAAGATGAAGCTAAAGGAAATAAGATGGAGACTAACAATTAATCAAGAATGTATAGGAACGAGAATGCTTTAGAAATCCAGTTATCTGTTATGCCACTCAAAATCAGGAGGATAACAGAAGAGACTTTAGGAAGAAAAGAGAGTGTAAAGTACAAAAAACTGTCTGTACAGTAAAACACGTCTATTTTAAGAAGGGTCACAACCCTCAATATAATTTTCAATACTGCAGAAGACAGCTATATTCTGATTTACTTGAAGTCATAATGCTTTGAACACACCTGTCATGAGGCTGTATTAACGAATCACGCACATGTGGAATAGGCATGTAAGGCTGTAAATCCTTATTTTCCTGGCAAGCTTCATTATGACTTCGTAAAACATCTGAAAAGAAATCAAGTTAACAAATGAATTAATTACTTGATGTTGCGTTGTAGTTTATCACACAATGACTGTTTTAGAAATAGTTTAGACTTTTATAAACACCATACCTATAATCTTTACCACCATATCATACATCTGTCTTGTTTCCTCTTCTTCTTTTGTCCAGCGATATTTCATGTAACGCAGAACGACACAAACCATCACTACACCTGCAATATTCATTACTTTGTTTTAAAAATTGTGGTCAATGACATTCAATAATATTGCAGTTCCTACAGTGATTATTTTAATTGTCATAATGAAATAATGGTATAAGCCTTCAAGACCAAGGGCTGAATTAGTTATATAATTAAAAGTATATAAGAAAAATGTAATACTAAACATTTTCCAGAGTTTTACTTCTCTCATTTCTTCTGTTGACAACTGAACATTTAAATTCTAATTACTATTTTTTAAACAAAACTGTTTCAGAAACATTTTTCTTTTACAGCATCAAACTACTAGAAAAGTGAGTCTCATGAGACTAAACATATTAAATCTTACTTTGAGTAAGATGAAGTATTTTAAAGACTAGGCAAGAAAAAAAGGAAAAAGAAAAGGAGTATCTCCTAAATTCCTATTATTAATTTAAAAATTATATAGTATCTTGGATGAAAATTTTAATTCAGGTAAATATTTTTAAAACTAAAAATAATTTTAATAAGCTTAATTTATAATATTTTGTTATTTAAAAATAAGCTAAATTTTTGTATTTGCCAGTTCTATTTTCTCAAGCAGATTTCTATGTATACACTAACCACACTTCTTTCTGTGGTATTTTTATAACAAAGTTTTATCCTTACCTCTCCTTATATTACTATTTTCTAAGCCCTTAGACTGATACTGACATTATTAAAAACCCTCAATTTTATTATATCTAGTGAAGATTTCTAGATGTGATTTATACGGCAACCATCACAGAAGTGAATTTTCAAATCTGGCATTTAGTGAAATATATGAACACAAAAATTCTACACTGCAATGTATGTTCTTTCTTATCTTCACAACTTACCTAAGCATAACAACAATAACCTGTGGGTTACGGTAATAAAAGCACGTCGAAAACGACACCAGAAGGACATCTGTGGTCTTGTGGACTGTAAAAACTGCACATCAGTTATATTTGTCAATTCTTCCTCAGGGCCAAAACCAACACACCTATTTAAAAATAATTAAGGTAGAGTTAAAGTCAAAATCACTTCTTATAGAACTAATCAAAGTGGAGATCAAATCCTTTACCTTATTCCAACATCTTTTCCATTTTCTAAGATCCACTGCAATGAGGTGTTAAATATATTTTCATATTCAGGACCTAGATCCTAACAAAAAAAAAAAATAGAGAAAATAACTATTTTTTCATATATACGTGTATTTTTAGAGACAGGGTCTTACTCTGTCACCCAGGCTGGAACACGGTGGTGCAATCATAGCGCACTATAACCTTGAGCTTAAGCGATCTTTCCACTTCAGCCTCCCGAGTAACTAGGACTACAGGCAAGCACCACCAGGCTGGGCTTATTTTAAAATATTTTTTGTAGAGATGAGATCTCGCTATGTTGCCCAAGCTGGTCTCAATCGTGTCCTGTGTCAGCCTTCCACAGTGCTGGGATTATAGGTAGGAGCCATCGTGCCTGGCCTCCTAATTATTCTTAATAATCCACATTCACTTGATTCTTTATAAGGTGTCCTATATATAATATAGTCTATATAACATTTTGATTTTAACTATATAACAAACACAATAAAAATGTATTATTCATTATAGAAAAATAAAAGGATAGAAAGAGAAAAAAGTCAGCGTTTTCTCACTAGTCCAATATAATCACTGTTAATATTTTGCTATGTTTTCCTTTTTCTAAGCATTTACAGATTTGGGAATTCTTTTTCTTAACAGCTATCATGATAAGAGTGAATTAACCAAGTCTTTTTAATGGAACACTATTTTCAGATGAACAAATGGAAAACTACTCAGATTTAGATGTTTAACAGATATTTTCTCAATATATGAATGCAGAAGGCCTATAAACTCAAAAACTATGTTAAAATAATATAGTGCTTGAATAAAATTCAAGCATTCAAGTGAAAAGTAGAATTCTGAAAAATCTGCATTCATCTCTGTGACTTTGATAGCTTCATAATAGTTGAAGACCCGTCCAACAAAATGTATGTGATATTAACAAACGTGACTTTTTCATATGGCATAATGAAATGTCAACAATTGGAAGATCTACATAACTCAGCAAACCAATATATTTCAAATGACCAATGCATAAAGTTATAAAATCATACATAGGTAAAGATACATTCAAAGCACAAAACAAACAAAAGGAATTTGTGAAACAGAATACAAAAAGTTCACTATTATGGTTCCATATTCCATACTGCAAATAACCTTTAAGAAACTATTATTTGTAGAGGTTTGGAATATTTACAATTATCTCAAAAGACAATTATAATATTAGTACTTTTCCCTGTTTTGACTACATATTGGTGTGAGGCTGGATTTTCTTCAGGTACTTCAACCAAAACATAATCACAACAGATTGAATACAGAAGCAGATGAGAATCCAGCTGTCTTTTATTAAGCTAGACATTAAAGAGATTTGTAAGATTTAAAACAATGCCACTCTTCTCATTAAATGCTTTTATTTTGGAAAATAGTTATTTTTCATAATATATTATGTTAACATGTAATAAGTTCAACATTGTTATTTTAAATGAATAAGTAAATTAAATGTTCTTCAATTTTAATCTCTAATATAAATATACATTTATAACATATTTACTATATCAGAATATATGCATTTATAATATAAACACACACATATATATGTATATTGCATACAAACAAAAGCCATTTAAGATCCTCAGTAATTAATAGGAAACCAAAAAGTTTGAGGACTGCTATGTAATGGGTATGTATTTTTTAAGCTAAAATTTAAAAAATAAAAGTGGTATATTATATACACTGTTCTTCTATTTACTTTTTTCATGTAACAAAGTATTGTATCAATATCAGTATATATGGAAAACCCTGTTTACAGCAAAATAGTATTCCATTATATGGTTTTCCTACAATTTAATCAATCTCTTATTAATGAACATTTAGAGTATATCCAATTTTTTAATATATCAAATATAATACTATTATAAACATCCTTAAAACGTTCTCATTGAACAAATATTTGTTGAGGTGCACTGTGTGCCAGGTACTATTCTAGCAACTAGAAGTGCGGCACTAAATCAAACAGTCAAAATTCCCTGTGCTCATGGAACTTACGGTCTATTAGAAAGTATGTTGTTACTTATGTTTTGAAGTATAAAGAATGAATTTCTAAAAGTAGAAATAAGCCATTTAAAAAACTCCCTTTAAAAAAGAAGTAGGTAGAAGTAGGTATTGCATTTTATTAACAGATTCCTCATAGCATTAGAAATTATAAGGTTTTCATTTGATCAGTTTCTTTCCTAATATGAAATTGGTAAGTTATCTTAATATACCAAATTTGCAAATATAAAAAAAAGCAGAACTAATCTTGCTAGGCATCATTACTTATGTGAAACTACTATGAGGATTTTTAAGACAGTGAAGATAACTATAGGCCATCTGTTAATTTTATTAAACGAGTGTGATTATAAAATTTACAAATATCAAAAAATGTACAATGTATTTCATAATTAAAAAGATTTATATATGAGATTTCAATGGATATTATGAACTCAGAAATAATCATGATGAGAGCTAAATAGCTATCTGCTTAAAACAAAAAAGTACAACATTCAATTTATACATAAAATTTTCCCGAAATATTCATGAGGGTTAGTTCCAGGACATCTTCCCACTCCCACTCCATGAATATCAAAATTCAGATGCTCAAGTCCCTGATATCAAATGGCATAGTATTTGCATATAACCTACACACATCCTCTGTATACTTTAAATCATCGCTGGTTACTCATAACACCTAATACAATGTAAAAGTATGTAGATAAAAATATGGTGTTACACCATATTTTTAAAATTTGTATTATTTTTAGACAGTGTATTTCTTCCCACACAAATATTTTTTATCTATGGCTAGCTGAATCCGTGGATGCAGAACCCATAGATACCAAGAGCCAATTGTATTTGTAATTATAAAAGATATGTGCTCATATGAGTAAGAACTAGAAAAGAATGAAGAAAACAGTGATCTTTGTTTTAATATTGCTTTAAAATAATTATGCAATAAAATTATACAAAATAATTTCAGGCGATTATTGTTTCATTGTTATAAATACACTACTAGAAATCACTCTGTGTATAATGAAAAATCTACAAAGCAAGATTAACATAGGTTATCCATGGAGCTGGAGATGTTATTGGGTTTATTGTTGTTTGTAATGTTATCCATTAGTACAGGTTTTTAAAAAGGATTTTGTACTCATTTAGTTCCTTTCAAAGACTTTATCCCTCAAAGAGACATGGAGATTATAAAAATCTTCAAAGACATAGACACTACAGCACCCTTCAAAGGCATGTACATATTTAAAAAATTTTAAAAATCAATGAAATAAATACATTGTATTTACTTGTGTTTATATACACCCTCTTCAGCTTATATTACTATAATTTGTATGGCAGTATAATGTACTTTGCATTACTACACATACTAATAGACTAGTATGATCTAGTCTTTGAAGACAACTATAAACATAAGGTTCAGATAATATAAAACCAAATTCCCAGGTTTACTGGTTGTAAATTTTAAATATAAAAATTTCAGGAGGCTGAAGACATTATAAATAGCATTACTGTCCTCATTATCCTTTAACAATTTACATAATGTTCAAATTAACAAGAATACCTACTACTCTAAAAAGCTAAGCATGAGGAGAAACAAAGAGCTTAAAACTTCTGGTTATAAAACACTAAGGGTGGACAGGCATGATGGCTCACACCTGTAATTCCAGCACTTTGGGAGGCTGAGGCAGGATTGCTTGAGGCCAAGAGTTCAAAACCAGCCTGGGCAGTGTGATGAGACCCCATCTCTACAAAAAATAAAATAAATTAGCCAGGCACCTGTAGCCCTACTGGGGAGGCTGAGGCGGGAGGATTGCTTGAGCCCAGGAGTTCCAGTTTATAATGACCTATGATTGATGCCACCGCACTCCAGTCTGGGCAACAGAGTGAGACACTGTCTCAAAAACAAAACAGAAACAATAAGGGTAAGAAAAGAGTTGTTACTTTCCCATTTTCTATTTTCCTTTCCCATGTTACCACCACTAGATATCCACTCACTATCTGGAATGCAACAGAACCATGAAATGTTCACTTTATGGATGCACATTTTCAAAAAACAATTATTTAAAATCTCATTCAGGATTCAATAGGGTGTTAAGGTCTAAAATATACCATTACTTCCACAAATATCTACATAGCATGTAGAGTTCTACAGTATTATTATATAAAACAGAATTTTTATGAAAGTAAAAACTGAATTTTCTTGCTTATCTAATTAAATAGTTCATGCTGATACTGTAGCACACATAGTATCTATCTGATTTTAAGAGTTTAAACTGTTTTATTATTCACTTTTTGTAGCCACTTGAAAAGCTGTAGGTAAGGGACGGGTAGACCAACTTTTTCTTTTTTCAGTAAAGATCAAGGTCCAAAGAGCAAATACTTTAGGCTTTGCAACCATACACATTTCTTTTTCATTTTTTTTTAAGCAACCTTTAAAAATATTGAAAACCCACAGTTTACAGCCAAACAAAAACAGACAGGCTAGATTTGGCCCAGAAGCCGTAGTTAGCCAACCTCTGAAGTAAGTAAGGCATTCCAGAATCACAAAACAAACATTTTCCAAAACTGATAACAAAAATCAGGAGGAAACTAAGTTTTAAATTTTTAAGGCAGGTTTATCATTACTATTGCTTATTATTATAAACTTATAGGCAACAGTTCAGCAAATATACTCCTGACTGCTTCATATAAATCTTTCTAAATTCAAAGCATGTTTTCCCAAATCTTTTTTTTTCTTTGAGACAGAGTCTCGCTCTCTTGCCTGGGTAGAGTGAGTGCTGTGGCGTCAGCCTCGCTCACAGCAACCTCAAACTCCTGGGCTCAAGCGATCCTTCTGCCTCAGCCTCCCGAGTAGCTGGGACTACAGGCATGTGCCACCATGCCAGGCTAATTTTTTTTTATAGATTTTTAGTTGGCCAATTAATTTCTTTCTATTTTTAGTAGAGACAGGGTCTTGCTCTTGCTCAGGCTGGTTTTGAACTCCTGACCTTGAGCGATCCACCCGCCTAGTCCTCCCACAGTGCTAGGATTATAGGCATGAGCCACCGCGCCCGGCCCCAAATCTTAAATCTAATTGAACACATTATGTGTAAATATACATACCCCCCCATGATCCCCCCTTGTACCTTATTTATTTATGTACCTTATTTCAAAATAATTGGTCAACAATGAGTATTTTAAAACCCATGTCAGATGCTTTGAACTTGGACTATAGGTTTAAAGTACAAAAATAATAGTTTCATGTAAAAGACTGAGCTCATTAAAAAAAGCAACAAAACTTTAGTAAGAGGAGGAAAAAAGGCATTGGTATAGGGAGAAGTCAAGCAAGTACTACAAACCTAATGTGGATAGTTCATGAAATGGATAATTTACACAGTAATGGCTATATGGCTTCCAGCTGGTCAATGTTCTGGTTAATTGTGAGATGATATATTCTATACATCAGATGGCACCTTTAAAAATTATTAAAATATAACAGAAATCAATAATCCTGAATATGATATAACTCTTGATTATTCAGTAGGAACTTGATGATATTTTACCTCCAGGAATAATGGAAAAACCATGGTCTTTAGAACAGGCAGACTTGGAGGGGTAGGGGGTGGATGATGGGAGGTTGCTTGGTAGGTACAACATGTGTTGCTCCAATGATGGATGTACTAAAGACACTGGCTTCACCAGAATGCAATATATCAAAGTAGCAAATTGCGCTTTACCCCATGAATATATACAAATAAAAAATAAATTAAAACAAACACACACACACACACACAAGCAGGTCTGGGATCAGATGTACAACCTTAAGTGGGTACAAGAGAAAATATGTTACCTATGCAGATGCAACTAACTTTGACTACTTCTTCATATTGCAATCCTTAATAGCATTAGTCCCTTACTCACTCAATAAGTGGCATAGGGGTTATGAATGCAGTCTATTCATCCAAGAGGTGGAACAGTATACAAAGAACAAGTACTTTGGTTCTATTCCCAGTTCTGTCACATACTAGCTGAATGATCTAGTTATTTAATCCCTTTATGCTTTAGTTTCTTTATAAAATGGATCTGATACCACCTACCTTGCTTGATCATTGAGAAATAGACACAGCATATAGAAAGCACCACATTGTACTTGATAAACTGTAATTATTTTTATAAAATTTCCCCCTTACTCCACTTCTCAGAATACTTATTTTTCCACACAGACACTTTCATTAACAGTGATTAGCATTCTAGGCCATAACAGTCTATGTAGCCCCATAATCTGGCACATTTACAGCTATCTACTTTCTTATTATTTTCTTCATAAATCTTAAACATATTGTGTTAAAGGTTAAACAGGTTTTGAAGCGACCTATGAACTTAACCACCATTCACTACACCATTCCACAGAAAAGTTATCATATGATCTTCCCACCATTTAACTTAAAAACCAATCATGTATTTTCATGAAAATATAATGCTATGTATTTCTTAAATGTTCCACCAGAGGGAACTCTTAACTTTTCACAAATCAAAATAAGCTTTCAATATCAAAAACAATGAACAGGAAAAAAAAATCAAGAAAAGCATTGGAGGAGTTAGAAAAACAGTGTTTAAATTATTTTAATTAACATTAAGTTTATTTTAATTTCCTTTGAAGGAGAAAGTAGGATAAATAAAATGAAAATCAAATTCAAAAAATCAAATTCAAGAAAACAAATACATCTTACTGAGGCTTATTCACTCATTTTATTCCATCAAACATTACTTACTATGCATAAAATATACTTGTAGGAGCTCTATACATTCTTTGATTCATTTACTCCTCAAAATTGTGCTGTGCTGCTGGTGAAACCATAGTACAAATACATGAAAATTCTAATAGATCTCTCTATATAAGCAGAAAGTCTACAATATACATATTATCATCATTGTTTGATACCAGCTTTGTAGTGAGATTCTTCCATATTTGTATTAGAACATGGGTAAAATAAAATCAAATAGCCAATTTTGGCTAGACTGTGTTAAAACAATCATTCCAAATTAGGAAGTAATTTGGCTACATAAATCAAAAGCATTTTTAAAAGTTCATGCGTGCTCTTTGAACAAATAATTTCCTTTCTAGGATTATTTCCTAGGAAATATTAGAAAATCAAATACTATATGCTAAGATTAGAGTGCTTTCATAATACTGAAAAACCACAAACCAATAAAATAAAATCATATAATGAAATATCCAGTGATGAAAAAAGTTTTCAAAAAACTGTTCAATGAGAGGGGAAGGTGCACAAGGGAAAGATATATGAATATTTATAATATTGGAAAAAATATTTTAAAAGACTAAAGTGGACCAAAATGCTACTGGTGGTTATCTTCAGGTAGTAAATTAAAAATTTTTTCCATTTATTTTCCTTAAGAATTAATTCATGAGTATTATTTTACATTGAAAAAATAAGCATTATTAAAAATAGTACCTAAAAACATTTATATAGATCTTAAAACTTTATTTTTCGGGAAAAAATCCTGTTTAAAGTTTTTTGTGTATGGCAGTCCAAACTGCATCTATGGCGATGACAAGCCATAGCAGATTTCATAGCATTTGAAAAACCTAAAAATGGGATTCCAAAAAGAAAAGGTTAACAAACATATATATACATTCTACATAAAATCACTTAACTAAGAAATGGAATTAAATTAATCCAGTCTTTTATAAAAATATACAATAGAAATATTATTAAAATAAGGAAAATCCAATCTGAAATATAAAATAATTCAAGATATAAAAATCTTCTAAAGACTAGAGAGTTTATACAGAAAAAGCATTTGATACAATTTAACATCCCTTTATCATAAAAACTCTCAACAAACTAGTTATAGAAGGAACATACCTCAATATAATAAAAGCCATAGATGACAAACCCACGACTAACATCATAATGAATGGGAAAAAGCTAAAAGCTTTTCCTCTAAGAACTGGAAAAAGACAAGGATGCCTATCTCTCACCGCTCTTATTCAACAGAGTACTGGAAGTCTTAGCAAGAAATATGGCAAGAAATAAAGGGCATCCAAATTGGAAAGAAGGAAGTCTAACTGTCCCTGTTTGACAGGATCTTAAGCTCCACCAAAAAACTCTTAGAACTGATACATATGTTCAATAAAGTTGCAGGACACAAAATCAGCATTAAAAATCAGTAGCATTTCTATACACCAACAAGGAACTACTGAAAAAAAAACAAAAAACAATCCCATTTACAATAGCTACCAAAGAAAAAAGAATAAAATACTTATGAATAAATTTAACCGACGAAGTAAAAGCTCTCCACAAAGAAAAGTAAAAAACACTGAAGAAAGACACTGAAGATAAGACACAAAAAATGGAAAGACATTCCATGTCTTTTAGAAGGATAGAAGAATTAGAAAAATACTGTGAAAATGATTATACTACCAAAACCAATCTGCAGATTCACTGCAACCCCTGTCAAAATACTACTGACATTCTTCATAGAATTAGAAAAAAACAATTCTAGGCTGGGCGTGGCGGCTCACGCCTGTAATCCTAGCATTCTGGGAGGCCGAGGCGGGGGATTGCTCAAGGTCAGGAGTTCGAAACCAGCCTGAGCAAGAGTGAGATCCTGTCTCTACTATAAATAGAAAGAAAGAAATTAATTGGCCAACTAAAGATATATATAGAAAAAACAAGCCGGGCATGGTGGCACATGCCTGTAGTCCCAGCTACTCGGGAGGCTGAAGCAGAAGGATTGTTTGAGCCCAGGAGTTTGAGGTTGCTGTGAGCTAGGCTGACGCCACGGCACTCACTCTAGCCCGGGCAACAGAGTGAGACTCTGTCTCAAAAAAAAATAGAAAAAAACAATTCTAAAAGTCATATGGAACTATGAATAGCCAAACTAATCCTTGGGCAAAAAGAACAAAGCTGGAGGTATGACACCACCTGACTTCAAAATACTACACAAAGCTATAGTAACCAAAACTAACCAGCATGGTATAGGCATAAAATCAGACACATAGACTAGTTGGAGCAGAACAGAGAGCCCAGAAATAAATCTGCATATCTGCAGCCCACTGACTTTCTACAAACGCACCAACAACATTCATTAGAGAAAGGACAATCTCTTCAATAAATGGTGGTGTGAAAACTGGATATCTATATGCAGAAGAATGAAATTAGATCCCTGATCTCTCACCATATAAAAAATCAACTCAAAATGAAGACTTAAATGTAAGACCCAAAACTATGAAAGTACTAAAAGAAAACATGGGAGAAATGCTTCAGGACATTAGTCTGGGCAAAGATTTTTACGGAGATGACAGAATAGCCAAAATAGATAAATGGAACCATACCAAACTAAACAGCTTCTGCACAGCGAAGGAAACAATTGACAAGTGAAGAGATAACCAGTAGAATGGGAGAAAATACCTGCAAACTATTCATCCAACAAGGGATTACTATCCAGAATATACAAGGAATTCAAACTTTTAACTCAAGAGCAAAAAACCAAATAATCTGACTAAAAACTGGGCAAAAAAGCTGAATAGACATCTCTCAAAAGACATACAAAATGGTCAACAAGTATATGACAAATGCTCAACATCGCTAATCAGGGAACTGCAAATCAAAACCACAAGATATCTCTCACCCCAGACAGAATGGCCATTATAAAAAAGACAAAGAAATGCTGGCGAGGATGCGCAGAAAATGGAATTCAACACACTGTTGGTGGGAACATAAATTAGTATAGCCGTTATGGAAAACAGTATGGTGCATCCTTAAAAACAATTAAAAACAGAACTATCATATGATCTAGCAATCTCACTAATGAATATACATTCAAAGGAAAGGAAATCAGTATATCAAAGAGGTATCTGCACTCTTATGTTTACTGAAGCACTATTCACAATAATATGGAATCAACCTAAGTGTTCATCAACAGATAAATGGATAAAGAAAATATGGTATATATACATAATGGAATACTATTAATATTTAGCCATAAAAAAGAACAAAATAATGCAACATGGATGAACTTGGAGGACATTATGTTACGTGAAATAAGCCAGACACATAAAGACAAACACTGCATCTTTCCACTCATACTGGAAGCTAAAAAACTGATCTCGCAGCAGAGAGTAGAATAGTGGTTAACTAGAGGCTGGGGGCAGGGGGTGTGGTGTAGCCAAAGGTTGGTTAATGGATACAAAATTATAGTGAAGTAGGAGCAATTAAGTTCTAATGTTCAATAACACTGTAGGATGATTGTAATTAACAATATTTATTGTATATTTTTAAATAGCTAGAGGAACAGATTTCAATATTCCCAAAACAAAGAAATGATCAATATTTGAGGTGATGGATACGCTAGTTACCCTGAATTTCTCATTATACATTGTATACATGCATTAAAATATCACATTATACCCCATAAATATGTACAATTATTACATGTCAATTAAAAATAGAGGGAAAAAAGCCAGACTTCATTTATATGTGTATGTGTGTGTGTGTGTGTGTGTGTGTGTGTGTATTTAAACTAGATATAGGCAGTTTCCAACTCAACTCATGCATGGATGCTTCCAGTAACCTCCTTGCTGCTCATCTCTTACACCCCACTGCTGCCTAGCTTAGACTTGGACTCGTCCCAACCCTGAGTCTGTGTCCCTTCTTTTTATTATGTACTATTGCTGTAATCAAATGGTTGGGATTAAAGAAAGAGAAGAGTTTAATAATTCTTCTATACCAATTGCCTTCTCCTCAGCTCCAGTTTAACTACTGGTCAGGCTCTATCCTGTCCCCAAGTTCCATCCCATTTCATTAGTCCTTAAAATTCAGTACAATTGGCCTTCCTATCCATGGGCTCTGCATCTATCAATAAAAAAAATATTGAATATATTCGATCACGGATCAAAAATAATTGGGAAAAAATGGATGGTTGTGCCTGTATTGAACATGTTTAGTCTTTTGTTTCTTGTCATTCATTATTCCCTAAACAATACAGTATAACAACTATTTACATACCATTTACATTGTATTATATAAGTAATCTAGAGATGATTTAAAGTATACAGAAGGATATGCATAGCTATATGCAAATACTACACCACTTGAGTATGTAAGGGACTTGAGCATCTATGATTTTGGTATCCATGGGGGGTCTTGGAATTAATCCCCCAGTTATCAAGGGACAATAGTATTTAGTAGATTTTAAGAGTCTCAGGGTTCTTCTCAAATGTAAATGGATCTTGCTCTAGGAATTTATGACCAACTATAAAATATCTGTGCTATTACCTTTCAGAGATTGAATCTGAGAGATTTAACTGGATTATTTAAAAAAGCGGGAAGGAAGCACTGGATGGGATTAGATTTTCTTACTGCTAGAAGTAAACAACATTCAGTCATTTCATAAGAAACCATTTGCTTGCTTTGGATTCCCACATGCTGTACCCTTCCTTCCTCCTGAAATATTTTATTCTATGTTGCCTTTAGCCTTCCCAATCCAATCCCTTTTTTGCCTGTACCCTGAAATTCTCTCATCTCTTGACACTGAAACCCTCTTTAGTCAAGATCTTTTTAAATTCCTTAGCTATCCAATCTACTAGCTATTATACTACCCACAAATTTGACTGTCATCAGTATCTTTATCTAGGTCAAAATTAAAAAATGAAGAGGATAACACTGAGAGACAAACCCTATGACATGTTATTAGAAATCTCTCTTTAGAGCGGCACTAATTTAATTAATTAGAAAACACAGAAAGAAACAAAACTTACTGGGAAGCTACTATAATCATCAGGCACTGAGCAATGTACTTTATATACTCACTTAAGCCTCCGGACAACTTTGACAAGAATTAACAGTCCACTTTCGCAAAGAGAAACAGGTTCAGAAAAGTTAAGGGACTTAATCAAGATGAAATAGCTTCCATGTGCCAGTGCTAGAATCTGAATTCAGATCTAGTCTCTATCATACTACATTGTTTTAACATCTTTTTGCTATCTACATATAAGTCATGCATTAAGTTAAAACCTCAGTCCACATTTTTCTTTGTTGACAAGCATATTCCAGGAGACTGTCACTGAAATCTTGCTAAAGCATTAAAACATATCCTTAATTTTACAGAAGGGGAGGAGTGACATCAGCAAGATGGCAGACTAAGAAAGCCCCAGACGCTCTTTCCCACATGGAGACACTGACTCAACAAAAATACATGGACCAATTCCATCTGTGAAAAATCCAGAAATCAGTTAAGAGGTTCTTACACCCAGGCAAGCACAATACCACCTGCATTGAAGTTTTTAGAAAAATTCATGGTACTCACTTGCCAGATTCTCCTACCACCCCACAGGGCAGTGTAACTGGGAGGATACTTCCAACTTCTGGCTTTTCCCTTGGTAGGAAAAGAGAGGACTAGAACATCTAATGGTCTGAGTTGGGGTCAGGGGTGGTGGTAACTACTGGTTTCGTCTTGCCTGAACCTAACTACTGACAGGAAAGAGCACCAGGTTAGGGGCTACTAAGAACAAAGGTGACAGTCTGAACTACCACACACTCACTCATTACTCCCCTTCCTACTCCCCCAGCTCCTGCACAGTTCAGCATGAAGAAAGTCAAGAAAAAAACCAACTCTCTGGGGAGGAAAATAGTTGGAGCTTACATCCAGTGTTCTGACTTCACCAGGGCAGTTGTCTGACTGGTTTCTGTCTCACCTGACTTGAAGCACTGACAGGACCTAGCATACTCTAGATGTCTAGAGGCCACTAAGAAGAAAAAAAGAACTGGATGGCTTATGGCAGCTCCAGACACTTGTATTACTGCAAATAGACACCAGATAGAGCAAAAGATTATGAACTCTGAAAAAATAAAACCACCAAAACATCTCTAATTGGGAATTTACAGGTACAAATCCAGAAAACACAACCACAGAAAAGGTTCAAGAGGACCTCAGAATCTCTAGCCAGAAGTACTGGTAAAGGTCTTTGCCTGTAAGAAGTAAGTCTGTAAAGTCTATAGAAGTGGCTGTTTTATTCAAATATGTGGATCCCAACACAAAGTAACAGGGCACATGGAGAAACAGAAAAACTCTGTCAAAGGAACAAAATAAACCTCTAAAAACATACCCTAAAGAAACTGAGGCATAAGAATTACCTGACAATTCATTCATAAAAGCCATCATGAAGACATTCAACAAGATCAGGAAAATGATGCATGACTAAGTGAGAATATCAACAAGGCAGAAAATATTTTAAAAAACCAGAAATTTCAGTGCTAAAGACTATAATAACTGAATTTAAAAATTCATTACAAGAGTTTAAGAGCAGATTTGATCAAGCAGAAGAAAGAATCAGTAAACTCAAAAAGAGGTCATTTAGAATTATCCTGTCGGAGAATCAAAACAAAAAAAACAAAGAAGAGTGAAGAAAGCCAAAGAGACTTATGGGACATTAAGCAGACCAATATACACGAAATGGAAGTTCCAGAAAGAGAGGAAAGGAAGAAACGGGCAATAAAGTTTATTTGAAGAAATAATGACCAAAAAAAAAATCACCAAATCTGCAGAAGGAAATCGGTATTTAGACCCAAAAATCCCCACTAACCCTAATAAGGATAAGCCCAAATAAGACCACGTTGAGACACATTATATTCAAATTGTTGAAAATCAAAGAGAATTTTGAAAGCAGCAATTCCCAAAAAATTGCAAAGGGAGGAACACTTCCAAACAAATTTTATGAGGCCAGCATTACTCTGATATCAAAGTCACACAAAGAATACTACAAGAATATTACAGACTAAAATCCCTGACGAATATAGACACAAAAAGCCTCAATAAAATACCAGCAAACCAAATTCAACAACATTAAAAGGATCATACACCATACTCTGGGTCACAAAGATAGTTCAACATTCAAAAATGATTGCCCCACATTAATAGAATGAAGGATAAAAACTACAAGATCTCAATAGACGCAGAAAAAGCATTTGACAAAATTGAACACCCTTTCATGCTAAAAATACTCAACAAACTAGGAATGAAGGAAATTACCTCAACATAATAAAGGCCATACATGAAAAGCCCTCAGCTAACATGATACTCAATGGTGAAGAACTGAAAAAATTTTTCAGGAGGAAGGCAAGGATGCCACTCTTGCCACTTCTATTCAACAAGTCCTAGCCAGAGCAATGAGGGAAGAAAAGGAATAAAAGGCATCCAATTCAGAAAGATCTCTCTTCGCAGATGACATAATCTTATACGTAGAAAATCCTTAAGATTCCACAAAAAGCCCAGTTAGAATAAATGAATTCAGCAAAGTTGCAGGATACAAAGTCAATATACAAAAATTAGTTGCATTTCTATAAAGTATCAACGAACAATCTGAACAAGAAATTAAGAAAACCCATCTATGAGCATCAAAAAGATTAAGATACTTAGGAATATACTTAACTAAGAAGATGAAAGACTTGTATGCTAGAAACCACAAAAAATGCTGAAAGAACTAAGTATTGCTAAAATAACTATACTATCTAAAGCAATCCAGGTTAAATGCAATCCCTATCAAAATCACAATACCATTTTGCAGAAATAGAAAAAACAATCCTAATATTCATATGGAACAACAATCCCCAAGTAGCCAAGACAATCTTGAGAAAAAAAGAACAAAGCTGGAGCCTTCACACTTCCTGACTTTAAAGCATATGACAAAACTACCGTAATCAAAAGAGTAGGGTACTGGCATAAAGACAGATATATAGACCAATGGAAGAGAATAGAGAGGCCAGAAATAAAGCCACTCATATACAATCAAATGATCTTAGACAAGGGTGCAAAGACTACACAATGGGAAAAAGTTCTGTCATCTCTTCAAGAAATGTTAGGAAAACTGGATTTTCACATGCAAAAGAATGAAATTAGAATCTTATCTTATACCATACACAAAAATCAACTAAATACTTAAATGTAAGACCTCAAACTATAAAACTTCTTTAAGAAAATGTAAAAAAAAAAAAAAAGCTTCATGACATTGATATGGGCAATGATTTCTTGGATATGACACATAAAGCAGAAACAGACAAGTGGGACTATATTAAACTAAAAAGTGTATGTGCAGTGAAGGAAACAATGAACAGAGTGAAAAGGAAGTCTACAGTATGGGAGAAAATATTTGCAAATCATGTATCTGATAAATACATAAAATACATGAGAAATTCCCACAACTCAGTAACAAAATAAATAACCCAATTAAAAAAATCAGCTAAGGACGTAACAGTATTTCTCCAAAGAAGATATACAAATGGCCAACAGATGGTACATGTATATACAGATACATATGATATATAAATGGTATATGAAAAGATGCTTAGAATAATTAATCATCTGGGAAATGTAAATCAAAACTATAATGAAATATCACTGCACACCTGTCAACATAGCTATTATCTAGGGGGAAAAAAACCCAGAAAAGAACAAGTGTTGAGGAGGTAGAGAAACTGGAACCCTTGTACAGTGTTGGAGGGAATGTAAAATGGTACAACCACTATGGAACACAGTATGGAAGTTTCTCAGAAAATAAAAAATTGAACTATCATATCATCCAGCAATCCCACTTCTGGGTATCTGTCCAAAAGAACTGAAACTAGAATCTCAAAGACATATCTGCATTCCCATGTTTACTGAAGCACTATTCATAATAGCCAAGAGGTAGAAACAACCTAAAAGCCCATCAACAGATGTCTGGATAAAGAAAATATGTATGTACATATAATGGAATATTAGTCAATCTTAAAAAAAAGAAGGAAATACTGTCAGGTTACCATATGGATGAACTTTGAAGCATTATGCTAAGTGAAATAAGTTAGTCACAGAAGGACAAATACTGCATGATTCCACTTATATGAGCCAAACTGATAGAAGCAGAAAGTAAAATGGTGGTTTGCCAGGGATTTGTCAGAGGGGAAAATGGAGACCTGTTGTGCAATGGGTATAATTTCAGTCACACAAGATGAAAGAGTTCTCGAGATTTGATATACAACAATGCATATATAGTTAACAATACTATACACCTAAAAAGGTGTAATAGGGTAGATTTCATGTTATATGATTTTTACCACAATTTTTAAAAGAGGGGGAAAGGGGAAATGAAGTTTGTATGACTTGACTTGTTCCCATTGAACTCATGCCAGTCAACTTCTAGGGATCAACATGTCCACTTGCAAGAACTCTCATCTTTATGTAATTATCTTTATAGAATTAGACTGACATTAATTAACCTTTCCTATATGGTTTTCAAATTCCACTTTCCACCTTTTAGAAATCAGAATGACACTTGCCCATCTTTAACCTTCTAGTACCGCTCCTTTCATCTGGGATTTTCCAAACATTATTTACAGTAGTTTAGAAAATTCAACTACAAGTTCTCTTAGTATCCTGAAATAAAACTGATCTGCAACAGAAGATTTGAAGAAGAAATGGTTAGATGCTTGTTTTCTTACATACTACTCACCTATCTTGATTTTCCCCTTACCAGTTTTTTTGTACCTTTTTCAAATTAATATGTATTCTCACATAGAGAATATTCTAAAACAAACTGAAACAAAAATGCTGAGCAATTTCGCTTTCTCTCATCTGCTTGCATTACACCAAACAGCAGGCTCAATCTTTTAATGGTACAATTAAAATAATCAAATCCATGGTATATCTGATATAAGTAGTAATGGTTTATAGAAAGTTTAAGAATATAGATATTAAGATTGTAATTTCACTGCTTACTTTTAAATATGCAGCTGCCTCTTGGACAGAAAGCGTTCTTTGACTAGAACTGCCGCATTCATGATCTCCTGGAAAGATGAGCATATTATTAATTTTGAATCAGTACTATGTTAAAAAGAACAAATATAATTCAAAATATTTTATAAATTATACAATTATAGGTTAGATTGTAATTAGTTAAGAAAGAATATGAACAATATTATTTTATTTTCTAGAAAAAATTCCAGCAACTAATATAAGTAAACAACTACCCTTACTTAAACCACAACCTTTAAATACATTTCAGTCTAGATAGGAAAATATCTTCCTCTTATAGCCCCAGCTAAATTGTAAGCCAGAGTAGGAACCATGTCATACTGATGCCTATCCATAGATCTTGGCACACAGGGGGCCCTCCATAGATATGTATTATTCCTAAAGGGAAAAATTCAGCAAATTCATTATGCTAACTTACTTATCTATTCCTAAAGCTAATAATTTAAGGGTCCAAATAAGTTTTGAATTAAAACACAGGCATTTTCAGAGTATAACTAAGCCTATCTTTAGGAAGCAGTGTGCATGCCTTAAAAATTGTTATGACAGATTAATAGGGAAATTAGGTAGAAGTTTCTCTCTATGATTTGGTTTCTACAAAGGGATTTGCCACATACAAGCCTTTGGGAAACTACATTTTTCTTTTAACTGTTCATAGGAAGTGAATTCAAAGCTTTTTCTTTAGGCTATATGTGGTTATTAGAGATAAATTATCCTCATACTGAACTTTAATTGTCAGATTTTCCCTGTCCTGCTTCCTTCAAGTAGTTTTAAAAGATTTCTTTTACATGGAAGTAAAATTAAAGTAAAAATCCTTGGTTAATTTTTTTTATAATAAAAATAACCATGTTTCTATTTATTATCAGTTTTATTCAAGTAGTCAGATTTTAATGGCAGTGGTCATAAAAAAGAAAGAAGTACCTATTAGATTAACAAGATTTTGAAAGGCACCCACAGAGATTCAGATTTCCACAGATAAAGAGCACAGGTCAGCAAACTATAGCTCATGGACCAAATGTGGCCTGCTGATGGTTTTTATAAATGAAGTTTTATTGGAATATAGCCAAACTCATTCATGTATGCTGTTTCAGGTTATGTAGTTGTGACAGAGGCAGTCTAACCTGCAAAAGCCTAAAATATTCACTATCTGACCCTTCACAGAAAAAAACTTGCTGACCCCCGCTCTAAAGTAATCTACATTTTTAAAAGCACACCAGACTATGCTGATCTAGAGGGCCATGAACAAATAAAACAATTCTACACAGATAGCTACAGATGCTTGTCTTAGCAACATCCGGAATTCCTAGCTAGAGTATACGCTTAACCTATTTCTGGGTGCTACAGCATACCAAATAAATGTCATTAGCTTATAGTACATGAATATGACAGTCAGTCAGTCAATGCAAAGAAGGCTTTTAGTGACATACACAAAATTAGAAGCCTAAAAATTGACCAGAATTAAGGATCCAAAGAAAAAAACAAAGATAGGTTAGAGGATGGGGAACTGTCAGGATCATAAATATCTCCATTCAACCAGAGAAGTTTTACATTTACCTACTAAGCTTCTACCAATGATCTGGTTTCCACAAAAGAATTTGCTACACAGAGAAGTTTGAAAAACCATATTTTTCTTTTCTTGTAACTGCTTATAAGAAGAGAATCCAAAGTCTCTTCTTTCAGATTATATACAAAAAAAAAAAATTAAAAGGTAATAGATAAGCTGCTAATGCAGCTTATGATATGCTAAATTTGATACCAATTCATCTATAATAAATTCTTCTAATTGTAGACATATTGGATATCTGAGAGCTCTCAAAGACTAAGAGCAGAGTATAAGGAAAATGCATTGAATCAGGAAAGAAAATTCTAGGAGAATATATTTACTCTATCCAAAGGAATGAAACCTATATAACCATCAAAAGGAAAATCTGCATTTTTATATTTAATTCAGGATTTTACTGAATAGTTAATTCACTGCTTGCCCAATTCAACTGATATTTAAGCTGTCAGAAGTTTTTGTTACTATTAATGCAATAAAGAAATTTGACTGACTTTAAAATTACATTATATAGTACAATATACATAATACATTTAATACAGATGGCAAACAGGAAAAAGCCCTGGACTAAATATATCTATAAAAATAAAATCACTCTTTAGGTAACAAAAAGTTCTAAAGAGAAGTATTATACAAATAGAATACCAAATGTGGGGAAAACTATTTCTACTGATACAACATGCTACTTATATACATTTATTACTCAAAATAATTTTAGAGACTATGAACATTAATACAATTACCTGCAAGCTGTGCCAATCGATCATGAAGCTTGTATAATGTGCTCATCATAAGATTTTTTTCACTTTCCTAAAATTAGAAGACATTATGAAAAATATGTGCCAAATAATTCTTATTCAAAAAGAAAAACAGTAAATAAATTTAAATAATAGAAGCTACATAATCCGAGAGACAAATTCATATTTAAATAACGGCCACAATACTTCAAGGAACATTTTTAATCTAAGAATCTAAATTACCACTCTAAATATTTTACTTTCTTGAGAATAATCAAAACATTGGCACTAAGGTTAGTGTGAAAAAAAGTTTCATACACAATAAATTGCCCCAACCATGAAAGCAATGCTCCCAGTCCCTGTCTATACAATGCATGCTTATGTACAGTGTTCTAATGAGACTGTTTTCTTCATCAAGACTGCCCTTCATGTTTTGTTTTTTAATCTGACTCAACCACATAAGACTAAGGGAATGAGTATTGACACTGACTGAAACTCATCCTTTCCTAGGTGGCCCTGCATAAACTTAAGAACCATTAAAGTGAAACAAACATTTAGGGAATATCTATTAGGAGTTAAGAACTGTTCTCTTAGCAAAGTGAGAGAGTCAGTGAACAAGATGGCTCCTGTTCTCCAGGGCAAAAAACATACTGTTACATTAAAGTTGCAAAGTATAATGCAAATACAGAAGAGGGAGGGAAGGGCAGATCCATTTATGGAACAAACAATATTTGAGCTGGGTTTCACAGGAAAAAAGAATAGATAAGCATTCCAGGCAGAAGGAACAGCCTGAGCAAAGGCATGACAAAGTGTTGGTTACATTCCTTACATAACCAATAGCCCAGTTTGACTCAACAAACTACATACTGGAAGAATAGTTTCGGAATTAATTGACAGAGAGCCCTGGATACCAAGACAAAAAGTTTGACTTCATTCTGAAAATTTAGAAGGAGGAAAGTAAAACAGACTTGTATATCAGTAATATTACTAGGATCAGAACGTACAGGATGGCCTGGAAGGAGAAATAACTCAAGAGTCCAGAGAGGGGACTACTGCAATAGTATAAGCACCCTACCAAGTAGTCTAGTGCAGTGAGACTCCCAAATTAAGAGCAATCACAATTAAGAGTGACCGATATAAGTGACGGAAAAGAGGAGGGTAGGCTAGAGGGGGGTAATAGTTTATCATACTATCTGAAATAAATTCATGATTCATCAGAGGGCTGTGTCTTTATTATTTCCTTTCTTCCTGGAGTGTCTAACCAAACAGAATTACTGGGTGAATACAACCATGCAGCAAATTTGGGCAGAATAAAAGGCCAGGATAGTAACATTTATGTATCTAATGGCATGCAACCTATCCATTTATTGTTGTGTTGTATGTTCAGGGACAGAAGAAAACACGTTTGCACACTATGAGTGGCATGCTTTTGTCAATGCAGCTTTAATCGGTGACACTGAGAAGAAAACTCATCAGTGGCTCCAAGATCCTATAGACAGAGTCCCTAGTTTTATGTTGGATAGTTGACTGGGATAAGTTACCTATTGCTTCAGTTCACTAGTTACCTTCCAACATTTTTGCTTCTTTGAGGGGGTGGGGTGGGGTGGGGACCTCAAATTTGTCTCAGATTCTGAATCAAGCCAGTCCTTACCTTCACATAAGATGAAAAATCCAAACTCCAAAAATCAGATTATCAAAAAGAGTAGGGGCTCAAACGCAGGATTCTGAAAGCTATGCATTTGTGATACATTAAACCACAAAATTGCTTTTAATAAATATGTTTAACATAACCAGATGAGCAGGAGCTCCAATGATAGTGTAGTTTATGGAAGTAGTTTATCATTTTATATTATATATAAAACAAAGGTGAATCTAATTAAGCTCTGGGATTAAAGTAACTGAAATTTTTGAAGTTTGTAGAAAGACCAATTCCTTTGTGTCTTGATCATGCCCTTCCCACTCCCCTTTCAAAAAACAAAATTTGAAGATTTGTCACCTGTCCTCTGTGATTACATCTTTAATGAACACAAAAGACCTCGGAATAAATTTCATGGTTTGATTCATAGGTGACACTGGACTGGACAAATAGAAGAAATAACAAAACCTAACCAGGTGGAACTGGATAACATACATACTGTTACGTTCTCAAAGAATTTAAGCACCCAAAAGTTCAACAATAATTTTTTACAAGAATTATTTTTCCAATTAAAACTTATTCAAAATGACCATCTATATACCACAAGGGTCTCAATGGTATCCAAATGACCAACTAAACTATGGTATAGTTTTTAACGATATATGTTACTAAGTGAACAAATCCAGCTTTAGAAAGAAATAGAAAGGCTTTGGTTCCATTATCTTTAGTACCAGTACACTAAACTAGCAGTAAATCTGAAAAGTAACTAAAGTTACTTTCTTACTGGCTTACAGTTTTATTACACTCTTATTCTATTCTGATTGCTTTTCAGATTGTCTCCTAACATTTCAGTTTAAAATATGTCTAACTATTGGTTTTCCTAATAACTCTGCAAACTGAAGATCCACAAATACACATATATTTAAAGTAAACTTTCAAGTAACTTTTCATTAAACAAATATAATTTTATAATTTGAATTAGCTACCTTCTAATTGTCTGTTTTAGCAGAGCCCAGATTATCGTTTACCAACACATATCATTCTCTAAAGCAAAATTTTTATTCTTGGGGGGGAAAAAGCTATAGAATAACTCTACCAAATTTTCTCATAACTGTCACCTTTAAATATTTCCCTCTTCTACCCTCAGCCAATTTTCTCTTCAAGGACATTTTTAACTGCATGATGTCTTTGATTAAATGATAATAGACTTTAAACACTTAGCATCATGCCCTGCACAAAGTAAGCATTTAATAAGTGAATTGACATTATCTTCATTATTATTATTACTAACATTCAGAGGTTCAGAACTTCGGTTCTGAAAATTATACAGAAGAAAATAATCTCGTATTTCCAATGTTCACTGAATATACAGTACTCGATTTAAATTATGATGTTGTAATAGTATTATACTTAATGCAACTGATAAAGTCAACTTTGCTTTAAACAAATATTAGCACACTAGAATATTACTAAATATCATTTTAAAGTTCTACTCTAATAAACTAAAGTAATACACTGTGGATCTGATTATACATTATTATATATCCTTCAGTACAACAAATAATGTTTTCTATAAAGGTCTATGTAACTATCAGCTCCTAATAAAAAGGTTGACTAGTTACGTATTATAATATAAGCTTAAATATCTTAATCTTCAAAGAGCCTGTAATGATGGGTAAGGAAAAATAATTTCATGTAAGTAAAATTTAGGTTAAATTTAATATTACATCACCCTTCCAAAATGAAAAAATAGGTAGCCTAAAAGATATTAATGTGTTTCCTTTCCAAATGCCTCTTGATGTTTGAATAGGCATGCCAATGGGGAGAGATCCAAAGAGAGACAAGATGAGGTCAAAGAGGACAAAAACTGCTAAGGTATCCAACAACTGAAGACAACAGGAATACTTTTAATTATAAGACCATATCCACAGATGGCATACCACTTCCCTTTTACTTGGCAGGTAGCTTTTAAGTTAAAGTGATAAACAGTTTAGCTCTTAGGGAAAAAATCCATGTCAGATTTAATTATACTATAGTTAAGGAATACTCAGAATAAGAAAATATATTAGACTAAAATAATCTCAAAATTACTACTTTTTAGTTGATAACCATCATAATACTTTTATCATATAAAATATGACATAAAATATTAGTATTATGATCTTTTACTTACTTGTATTTTTCCAAATGTTTCACCAAAGGGGTTTTCTACTATCAAGGAAAGAAAAGAAAGAGAACTATTAGCATCACTAAAGAATAAGAATTACGCACCTGGCCCAAACAAGCCCTCTGAAATGCCAGCATGTACTTTGCTAAAACGAAATACAAATATGCAAACAAAATGTAAACAAACTGATAATAAACAATGGGGAAGTAATTTTTCAGACTTACTATACTTACCATTCTCACTTTCAATTTGTGGTTTTCTCCATAATCATTGAAATCAGGTGATCTGGTATCAGAGAAGCTGAATTCAAGTCCCAGCTCCACCACTTATTAGCAACATCTCCTTAAACTAACATCTACTTAGCCACTCTAAATTGTAGATTTTCTTCTTACAAGGGATAACAATGATATCCACCTTATATAGCTGTTGTTAAGATTAAATGAGATAAACCAGATAAAATGCTTGACTGTGTCAAGCACTTAAGAAGAACTGAATGCACAGTACCCATTATCATTACTATTAATGACTATCATTTCTACCTTAACTTGGTTTCTCTTCAAAATATAGACTAAAAGCAGTTAACTACTTGAGGAAATTTACAAGATGCTTTAAAACTGAATAATTCATTTAGAATTCTGACTGCTAATGATTAAAAAAGAAAAATCCACCTTCCTAATCCTTGCAAACATCTGGAAAAGTGGCAAGAAAAAAATATACAGATCAAAGCAGCCAAGAATTAAGTCTCAGTATTAAATACCTCCAAATTTCTAATAAAGTATTACATTATAAGGAAACAATTTCCACTTTCCATCTAATCTCCCAACTCCTACACCTCTCCGAAAAGATACAAACAAGTTTATGGCTGAATATATAGCATCTCTCATAGTTATTACTCAGAACTTTCTCCTTATCATCTCTTTTATTTCCATATTACATGCAAAAATACTCAAAGCTTTCAGATACCTGAAAACTTCTATATATTTTATACAGATTACATATCTGTATAATCCAGGTCACAACTGAGACTAACTGATCTTACAAAGTAGTTCACACTGACCAGGTTTCCTTTCTGAGATACTTTTCTATTTTTATTTGAGAAAACAGGAAGTCCCATAGGAACCAGGAACTGCCTGATTCTAAGAAAGTTCATGTGAGACCAGTTTAACAAGGTACAATAAAAAAGCAAGGGAAAAAAATGCATCCTGTTATCATCATAAGGGATGTTGCTAATAGATTTTTAGACATTATACAACAAAAAGGTTTTAATGCCGGGAGAGAAAAATTGCTGAAAGATAAAAAAAATCAAAAGCACTCCTAAGGGGAATAAAGAGACAAAATAATAATAGCTTCAAAATTAAATAAAATGTTAAGAATCAGAACTCATGGACTAAAAAGATAAACTTTTTAATAACATTAATTTTCATGTAAAATTTGAACAGTTTAAAATAAAGCTATATTTAGTTCAACATACTACCAAAAATGCCTTGTCAATCTACTTAGAATAAATTGGCCAAACAATACTTAAAAACCAAGTACTTTATTTGCTCTTTGTAAGAAAAACAATTCTTAAAAATATAAAAGCATGCAGTTTTTAAAAAAACAGTTTTAATGTCTATGAAGAAAAGCTATGCTAGCATTACTTTTTTGACTGTACATAAAATTATTTTTTGTCAAGACTATCAAGTAGAAAATCAACCTTTCAAGTAGCTCTATGAAAGCATAACTGTAAACTATGGTTGTCCTACCAGTAGACTGCTTGCTCTACTATGGGATTCTCACATAGGGACCACGTGTTACCCATGTTTGTATTCCTGGAGCCAAGCATAGCATTGGACATATAGCTAGTCTTGAAAAGTGCTGGAAGTGCTATCTAGGCACGCTTCTTTATTTTACTTTGTATGTTAACACTAAAGCAAAAGTGTTAAATTCTGCAGGAAGCTGGAGGAGTATATGTTCTGAGCTACTGGGAAGGGAAAGGGATAGAATAACACAGAGAAAGCTAAAGAGAATAAAAACAATTCTGTTAAAAACATTGCTCTGCCCCCTTTGTATCCTTCTAGTTTTCTGCCTCTGGTCTAGTAGGCTAAAATACCTGAGTATAACATATTTAAAAAGCCAAGAGGATGCTTTCTGCCCTACAAATCCATTAAAAAAATTTTTCCCCAAATGCCTATGATAATTGTTACCCATTAAATGAACAGACAGTTAGCCTTGAGGTTAAGTTTTACAAGGAAACTCCATCCAAAAACAGTAACTAACAAACTAAATGCCCTCAAACTTCTGAAAGTATTTTTATACATCTAACTTTGCTTTCCTCAAATCATTTCAGTATTTCTAAAAACACCCTAGTATCTTATATCTCATCCAAATTACCTCGTCTTTAATGGAAACAACACATAATGTGTGAAAATACACAACAACCCCTCCTCCCATTTAGGCAATTGTATAGAAGAAAACTAAGAAAACTTCTTTCAAAAGCATTCCACAGCAAAAATTTGCCACTTCATTTATTATTCAGTGACTTTTCTAGGGAGGGACCTTACAGTAAATTACAATTCTTATCCCTTACCCTAAAGCAAGATAATGCCAAGACAGTACTTCAAAATTTACTCCAAAGCCACAAACTTGAAGCCATTTATTACCTGTTATTGTCCTTATACCCTACACCCTAGTTTCTCATTATTGCTTTTTCTCAAATTCTCCTAGTTTGGCCATTTCAATATTTTTGCTCCTATTATTTCAAACTTCAAATATACCAACTTTTCCTTGTAAATGTCCTTAACATTTTGATTTCTCTTACCTTTAAGCCATCTTAATGACCAAAACTCAAACACCTAAAATGTTTAATTAGATCTTTCAAACTCTTCCAATGGTTTCCCATCACTTTGCTTCAAGAACAAATTCTTATCTTGTGATACTTACTTACAAGACACATGATTCTTCCTGTGAACCAAAATAAAATTTTAAGGCTCACTTCCCCCCCTCTCCAACCGGCTGACTGAATGGACCCCCTCATGGCCAAAGGAATATCCTCAAACTAAATTGTCTGCCAGGAGGGAGGTCAGACACATGCCTCATCATGCTCCCCTCCTTTCTTGGAGACGTCCTTTGTGACCTTACTGATAGGCCTAGGGGTATGCAGCACAGACCTACAGGTCCTCAATTTACACAACAAATCTATGTTGGGTGGCTTATCTCTGATAACAGCTCCGTATGTTAAAACATTCCAAGCCTTTAGACAAAGCTTCAAGTCTTTAACCAATAACAAGCCAAAGAATCTTTAAACCCACCTATAACCTGTAAGCCGCCCCCCTCGAGATGGCCCACTTTTTAGGGCCAAACCAATGTATGCCTCCCACGTATTGATTTATGACTTTACCTGTAACCCCTGTCTCCCTGAAATGTATAAAACCAAACTGTAACCTAACCACATCGAGTCAACTTGCTCAAGGCTTCTTGGGAGTGGCTCCAGGTCATCGTCCTCAAATTTAGCTTAGAATAAACTTCTTTTAAATATTGCAGAGTTTGGATTTTTCCGTCCACATTCCCCAAACCTCTCTCTCACCAATTCCAAAAATGTTAGTTACTATTTAATAATTTTACTGATCCTTTAGTCAAATATAAACTTTTTTCCATTCTCTTAAGCTGAAATCAAATTTGTCAACTGTTATGAATTTTCAGATAAAAAGGAAAAAATTGTAACCACATCTATTGGTTGCTACACTTCAACGGATATACTTATGTATTAATAGAACTAAATAAATCAATGATCTCTCAGAAAGGCTCCATTTTGTTTATCCAATGGCAGTAAAGGGAAGAAAAGTCTGTGGTAACCGAAGTTGTTCTTATAAAGAGCAAATAAAATACTTATTATTTTGTGCTAGGCACTGGAAATGTGGCACTGAATAAAACAAAAAATATCTCTGTCTTCATAGAACTTATGTTCTAAAGGGATTAGAAGAGACAATGAACAAATAAATTTTAAAAATACATAGTATGTTAGACGGTTCAAAGTACTTTGGAGGGAAAACAGCAGGAATGGTGCTAGATATGTGAGAGAAGAAGGCAATTTTAAATCAGATGGTCACTGAAGGCCATACTAAGATTGCATTTAAATAGAAACTTCAGGGAGCAGAGGGAATAAGCCACGTGGACATCTTAAGAAAGAGATTTACAGAAGAAAGAACCAGTATAATGGCTGTGAAGTAGTAGCATGTCTGGCATATAACTCCTAGAAATGGATAAAAGCCAGTATGGCTGGAGCCAAGTGGAAGAGAGTACAAGTAACAAGAAATGAAGTCAGACAAGTTAAGATTATTTAACAAAGACACTAGATAAGATTGTGTAGGGCATTTATATTTTACTCTAAGGGAGAAACCTCAGAGAATTGGTAGTATATGTTATCTGGTTTATGCTTTACAGGATAGGCATATGTAATAAGGGGGTGCCTCACCTTCTGGCTTAAACTTAAGAGTCCTAGCATCTAGAGAATAAATGACCTGCTATTTATGACCCAAGAAAACAGGAAATAGTACATTTAGGGTGCTTTCCTTCAGCTTTCTCTGGATCAACACAGCCACGTTTAGCGTACTGTGACATTCTTCTGTTCTGTATACTTGGAACTACTGTCAATTACAGTATACAGAAATATTCTGTCAGAAAGACTCTGAACTTTTCATCTTTTCTGGTCTTCTTTACACCTGAATATTTTCCTTTTCCTTCATTCTGCCTTGACAGTTCAGTTTGCAGCTGACCCTCCTCTTCTTAGAATCCCAACGTATTTTCTCTTAGTATCTTTACTATCTTATATTACGATTTAACTATTTGGTGTTTGTCCCTCCTCCCCCAACAACACTGCAAAATATTTATCTATCCCAATGCCTTGCAGATACTGGGCGCTAAGTATACGCTGAACAAGCAGAAACTTGAAGGCACACTGCAGTCTCCTAGAATAACAGCTTCACCAATGCCAGAAAGGTACTATAGTCATGTTCATTCTACAACCCTCTCCTTTGAATAAAAAGGAAATTACATTTGTTGAGTTCTTGGTATGTACAAGGAATAATGCTGCTGCCATGTACTCAAAAGGTACCTCATTTCATCCTCATAATACTACTATTTTAGAGCAAGTCTTATCCCTTGAGACATGCTGAGGTTAGGTTGCTTCCTTGAGGTAAGCACAGTTTAGTAAATTGGGATTCATAAAATTGAGATTCAAACCTATCTATGTCTGATTTCAAAGCCTATATTCCTCTCATTATAGAAATAACAACTATAGAAAATAAAACATTGGCTCTATTTGGTTTAAGGAAAGCATTTTTCTCTAGAACTTTCAGATTTTGAATCATTAATCTTCTTATGATGTAATAAATCAAAAATGACAAAAATGGGGATAAGGGGGAAAAACACTACTGTTGGAGACACAGAGCTTGTCTCTTAGATGAAGGAAAACTTACAAGTTCTCTAATTGTAGTCTAGGGAAAGATTTACCACGATATATCAAAATGTACAGTATCCTGTGACTACCAAAGGCAGAATTATTTACTCCCCTTCTCTCTGCTGCCATGGCCCTCTGCTCCTGACTGCTATAGAACTTATCACATGGGATCAGTTCAAAATAAATAGTAACTCCTCATTTAGTACCACATACATTTAAACAACATTTTCATTTAGCTTCATCTTGCAACATTAAATATTCACAAATAAATATCAAGTTCCTACGTGCCAGGCATTATGCTAGTTGTAGATTAAAAAATGAATATATATAAACTCTGCCCTCAATAAGTTCAATCTGGAGGGCAGCAACTCTGCAGACATGGACTTTCAAAGGCAATCTTGTATAATTCTAAAACTCTATGACCTTAAGTCTATGTTTTAGTCTTATTAAGATTCAAGTCATCTAGGCAGTTAAATTCAGCTGTCAAAATGACCAGTTATCTCTCTGGGTTGCACCTTTTATAAATATATTCAAATTCTCAAATACCATTTTCTAGCATTAATGGTTTAAACAGAGCATAATTATATGTAACAAAGGTGGGAGGAGAGTTATGAGTGAGGGGGAATGTTTCCAACAGCTGCAAAACACTGCACCTGTGTGGCAAACACTTCTGCATTTCACCATCATCCAGAATGATCTAAAAATGAACAAGGTGAACAAGACAGGACATTCTTTTGCAACACAGCATTTTGCCCATTTGTTTTATAAAGGTAAAGGACAAAGACTTTCTCAGAAAAACAAAAATTGGGGAAATACACTGCCAGTAGAACTGCCTTGCAAGAAATGTTAAAAGAAATTCTTTAGAGAGAAGAAAATGATGCAGGTCAGAAACTCAGATCTACATAAAGAAAGAACGAACATCAGAGAAGAAATAAGTGAGGGTAAAAAGATGAAGATAGATATGCTAATGCCAATTAAAAGAAAGTGACAATAGCTGTATTAATTTCAGATACAGCACACAGCAAATTTCAGGGCAAGGAAAGTCATCAGAGATAAAGAGGAGCATTATACAATGATAAAGGGGTCAATTCTCTAAGAAGATTTAATAATACTTAATGCTCATGCAGCTAACAACAAAGTATCAAAATATGTGAGGCAAAAACTGATAGAACTACAAGGAGAAAGAGATGAATCCACTAATAAGGTTGCACACTTCAACACCCTTCTATTAAAATGGACAGATCCAACAGGCAGAAAATCAGTAAGGGCACAGTTGAACTAAACAAACCATTAATCAACTGGATATAATGAACATCTATATCATTCAACAATAGCATAAGACACAGTCTCATGCTCACATGGAACATTCACCAAGAGAGACCACATTCTGGGCCATAAAACATGCCTTAACAAATTTAAAAGAACAAAAATCATACAATGTCTGCTCTCAGACCACAAATGAATTAAACAAGAAATTAACAACACAAAGACAGCTGCAAAAATCCAAAAATACTTGGAGACTAAACACATTTCTAAGTAACACATGTGTCAAAGAAATCTCAAGAGAAATTTAAAACTATTTTGAACAGAATGAAAATGAAAACAAAACTTATCAAGGTTTGTGGGACAGAGAAAAAGCAGTACTCAGAGGGAAATTAATGAATGAACATATCAGAAAAGAATTAAGATCTAATAGCATCATAAGCTTCCACATTAGAAAACTAGAAAAAAAGTAGTAAATTAAATCCAAAGTAGAAAAAAAAGAAATTATAAGAATTAGAGCAGAAATCAATGAAACCAAAAACAGTAAATCTATAAGGGAAAAAAAAAAATCAATGAAAACAAAAGCTGATTCTTTGAAAAGACTGATGAAATCAATGAGCCTTTAGACAGTCTAAGATAGAGAGAGGACATAAATTACTAATATCAGAAATGAAAGAGGACATCACTGCAGATCGCAAGAACATTAAAAGGATAATAAAGGTATACTGTGAACAACTTGATGCCCACAGATTGGAGAGCGCATATGAAATAGACCAATTCCTTGAAAGACACAAACTGGCAAAACTCACAGAAGAAACAGACAATCTGAATAGGACTTTATCTGTTAAAGAAATTCAATCAATAAGTAATAACCTTCCAAACAGAATGCACTGGGCCTAGCAGAGTTCACTGGTGAATTCTGCCAAAAATTTAAGGAAAAATTTACACCAATTCACTACAATGTCATTCAGAAGATAGAAGCAGAGGGAAAACTTCCTAACTCATTTTATAAGGCCAGCACTACCCTGATACAAAAAATAGACAAAGACATTACAAGAAAACTACAGACCAATATCTCTCATGAACATAGATGCAAAACTCTTCAACAAAATAGCAAATCAAATTGAACAGTATATAAAAAGAACAATACACCACAACCAAGTGAGATTTATCCCAAGCATGCAAGGCTGGTTCATCAACTGAAAATTAATTATGCAATCCATCACATCAATAGGCTGGAGGAAAAAAAACAAAATCGCATGATCAATCATACCAATAAATGTAGAAAAATAATCTGACAAAAGTCTAACATCCAAACGCGATTAAAAACAAACCAACCTCTCAATAAACTAGGAATAGAAGGGACCTTCCTCCACTCAGTGAAGAATGTCTACTAAAAAAAACCCCTATAACCAACACCATACTTAATGGTGAGTAATGCAAAGACTATTCACTAAGATCAGGAACGTAGCAAGGATGTCCCCTATCGCCACTGCTTTGCAACATCATACTTAGAAGTCCTAGCTAACTCAGTAAGAAAGGAAAGCAAAAGTATAGAGACTGAAAGAAGAAATAGAACTTTGTTCACAGATGGCATGATCACCTATGTAGAAAATTCAAGAGAATCAACAAAAAACTCCTGGAACTAATAAGCAATCACAGCAAGGTTGCAAGATGCAAAGTTAATACACAAAAGTCTATTACTTTCCTGTATACCAGCAAAGAACAAGTGGAATTTAAAATTTAAAACACAATACCATCTACGTGAGAATCTAACAAAACATGTATAAGACCTATACGAGGAAAACTACAAAACTGTGATTAAAGATATCAAAATGAATTAAATGAAGAGATATTTTGTATCCATGGAAAAGACCCAATATTGCCAAGATGTCGGTTCTTCCTAATTTGATCTATAGATTCAATGCAATCCCAATCAAAATCCTAGCAAGTTATTTTATGGATATCATCAAACTGATTCTAAAGTTTATATGGAAGGCAATAGACCCAGAATAGCCAAAACAATATGGAAGAACAACGAAGGTAGAGGACTAACAGGATCCAACTTCAAGACTTACTCTAAAGCTCAGTAACCAAGACAACATGGTACTGGTGAAAGAACAAAGAGATCAATGGAACAGAATAGAGAGCCCAGAAATAGAACCACATAAATATAGTCAACTGATCTTTGACAAAGGAGCAAAGGGAATATAACAGAGCAAAGACAGTCTTTTCAAAATTGGTGCTGGAACAAATGGACACCCACATACAAAAAATTAAATCTACACACAGACCTTACACCCTTTGCTAAAATTAACTCAAAACGAATCACAGATATAAATGTAAAACACAAAACTATAAAACTCCTAGAAGATAACAGACAATCTAGACAACTTAGGGTTTGTCTATGACTTTTTAGATATAAGTGTATAATCCATGAAAGAATTGATAAACTGAACCATCATTCAAATTAAAAATTTCTACTCTGCAAAAGACACCGTCAAGAGAATAAAAAGAGAAGCCACAGACTGTCAGAAAATACTTGCAAAAGACATATCTGGTAAAGAACTATTATCCAAAATATACAAAGAATTCTTACAATATGAAAACAAACAACCCTATTAAAAAATGGGCCAAAGAACTTAACTTACATTTCACCAAAGAAGGTATTAAAAAAAGATACTCCGTATCATGTCATCAGGGAAACGCAAATTCAAATAATGAGATGCCACTACATACCTATCAGAGTGGTCAAAATCTGGAACACTGACATTACCAAATAAATGCTGATGAGGATGTGGAACAACAGAACCGTTGTCATTCATTGTTAGTGAGAATGCAAAATGGTATAGCCACTTTGGAAGACAGTTTGGTGGTTTACAAAACTAAACATACCCTCCCCATAAAATCTAGCAATCATATTCCTTGGTATTTACCCAAAGGAGGTAAAAGCTTGAGCCCACATAAGAATCTGCACATGGATGTTTAAAGCCGCATTATTCATGATTCAATGTAAATTCTTTACAAATTGAAAACTGAAAAGTTCTTCCTCTTGTGCAAAGAGCCAGAAGAATTATTGTAATGTAAGGATTTTCTTGTTTTGTTTTAGAAATACCTGTTTTAGATACTCTTATTTTTAAAAATTCATATAATTTACATTACAAATAAGACTTTAAGTTTGTTTTTACTAAAACAATGTCAGAAACTGAGCATATTGGAAAATAGCCAAAAACATAAGACCTTGTGTCTAGTAATTTTTAAAAAATAAATGTCTACAAATACACATAAATTTTCTTTTTTTCCCCCAGAATATTATGGGGGTACAAAGGTTTTGATTACATGATCTGTTTTTATGCAATTTGAGTCAAAGTTGTAAGTGTGCCCATCACCAATGCAGCATGCACTGTACCCATGAGGTGTAAATTTACCCACTCCCATTCCCACCTACTACTTGGTTTCCATTGAGTTTTATTACCATATATACACATGGGTGTTGATCAATCAGTTCCAATTTAATAGTGAGTACATATGGTGTTTGTTTTTCCATTCTTACAATACTTCACTTAGAAGAATGGTCTCCAGTTCCAACCAGGTTGTTACAAAAGGTATTAGTTTACCATTTTTTTTATGGCTGCATTAGTATACATATACCACATTTTCTAAAATGCTTAAGCTATTAAGTTGGAGGTGATTCATCTACCAATGATTTCAGAAGACTAGTTTCATTTATCTAAATAAAACATTACTAAATTAGAAAGTTAGAGCATTAGCAAATCAAGAAAGTACCAAAATATTATACATTTAAGACTATAATGACAATCTATTCCTTCCAAAAATGAAAATAATGAATCACCCTCTGCCAAAATATGTAAGTCTTAGTGGCTCACAACTCCAAAGGGAAACAATTAGGCTGCTGCCCCCATCTAATTTTGTCAGACATCCCTGTAGTTTACCCCAATGTTGGGAAGAAAGGTAGTACAGTCACAGCCCTCTGTATCCACAGGTTTTGCATTCAAGGAGTCAACCAACTTCAGATCATAAATATTCAGGGAGCAATGGTGTATGAACCAATAAGAACAATATAGCAATAAAAAATACAAATAAAAAATAGTATAACAACTATTTACATAGCATTTATATTGTATTAGCGTTATAAATAATCTAGAGATGATTTAATATATGGGAAAAATGTGCATAGGCTATATGCAAATAATATACCATTTTACATAAGGGACTTGAGCATCCATGGATTCTGGTATCCACAGGGGTCTTGGAATCAATATATTATAGATACCAAGGGACTACTGTACAAGGAACACATTCAAATACAGACAAAGCAATTTAAGTATGTCTACTTAAATTATGGGAGCTTAATCTTAATATACTGTTCAAGGTCCAAGAGTTTGAGTTATCTACCTTTCAATACTTTCAACAGATCTCTTCTTGAAAACTACTTTTGTACATATGACACTTAAAGAATTATGCTACTGCATGGTGACAAGTGAACAGAAAAATAAAAACAAGTCAACCTGTAAAGGTTAGATACAAACCTATAAATAATACCAAGCATCTGTGCAATAGCTAACTTGGCACCCAAAGGAATTTATGCTAATGAAATACTATAATTTATTAAACACAGTGACAGCTCATTGCACTAAGAGATTTTAAACATTAACTGCTACACACTAGAGACTGACTTTAACACTTTCTCAAGGTTTACATTACAAGATACAAGTAAAACCATATTACAACAAGGTTGATTCTTAGAGAATATTGCTAAATGAGAATTTGGATATCCAAAAGGAATCTGTGATACATTGTACAGTTTATCTCCAGCACAATGCAATAAAGTAACATGAATTTCCCAGGCAATTATATACAATAGGTCTTGGACTTAGTAACATTCAAAATTGCACGTTTAACATCTTAAATGATCATCACCAGTTTAGTTTTGTGTAGCACAAAGACAATATGCAAATAAGAAAACTGGAGAGAGAAAATCTGCAGAGGAATGAAGAGATGAATAAGACTAAAAAAATAAATGGTAGTAGTTTCCATTCCATTCATCAAATGGAGACAAGGAACATAATTCTGATAAAAAGGAAAAGGGCATGCTATGCACATACAAAGCATAGAGGACAAACATATAAACTAAATCTGGAGGTAAGAAAGTCCCATCACTGACTTTATGAGAAATGTTCTTAAAACTTACGTCTATCTTTACTTTAAGCTCTGGAAGAAAGTAGAAACAGATGAAAAGTCACTTAGGAAACAGAGACATTTAAGTATGTCATCATCATGTCAAAAACAAAACCAAGGGATAACAATTTAAGAACATGTGGTAAACTAGGCTAAATAAGACTTTCTGGTTTATTATAATATAAGGAACCTTGAATAAAGACTGTGCTTCCTCGTGAATACAATGAATGGAATGTTCAGCATACACTGGAATCATACCAGATTCTCACTTAACATCTACTTCTAACTTCTACAACTTCTGCTTGGAGTGGAAGAATACAAATGAGTATGTGTGAATGAATGCTAAAAAAAAAACCCAAAAGGTTGCTACAGTTTCCTGCCACCATTCTATTTGGCCATCACAGTCAATAAGCATTAGCCCTAGACATACCTTGGGATGGGAGATATGACTACTGTTAAAGCAAGTAAGGAGGCCATTAGCCTGAGGTTATTTCTGTAAATGGAACTTCTATCTTAAGCAATCCAATTCAATGTAAACAGCAAAATGAAACTTAACCATAACCAATCAGAAATCATCAATTAACCTCTAACTGGGATCTTCCCACTCTAATCAAACATATTTTCTTTGTCTTACTTTCGTTTCCAGCCTATAAAAGCTTACTGCCCATACTACTGCAGAACAGAGCTCTCTGAACCTCTTTTGGTTCTGAGTGCTGCTCAATTCATGAATCATTCTTTGCTCATATAAACTGTTAAATTTATTTTGTCTAAAATTTTTCTTTTTAACAGTTCTAGTGTTAGAAGTAAGGATCCAAAGGAGAACCCCCTCCCCCAAAATGTTGATCCCTGGGAACGTAAGTAACAGACAAGTACCTAGCTAAGCCCCTGTGCTCACTGCTTCTTGTTATGCATTTGGAGGTCACCATTGGTAGGCCCTCTTGGATACAAGTTTCACAACTTGTTTTGAGTTCTCTGAGTTTATCTGAGTATTCCTGATACAGACTCCGTCTGGAAGACAAGACAGAAACTGGACTAGGTCCAACAGGAGGCCTCTGGTAGGTAAGATTACAAGACGACAGAGAATCATCTGAATGCAATTATAACAGAGTAGTCACCCTTACTCCCAAAGATATGGAAGGGAAATATTGACAGTGGCGAATATGTAATAGAGGGAATGGACTGGAAAAACTTTTCCTTAAAACTTCTCCTCTCTTTTTGGGAACTGTGGCTTGGCCTGCATCCCTGAGGCAGGAAGAAAGTCTTTTGTTTTTTGTTTTCAGGAGATAGCTCAGCCATCCCAGCCCAGTGCCAGTCCCCCAGGTGGGACCAGGTGGGCAGAGGTCACAGGCTTTGTCTTTGGCAGAGATGGGATGATTAGAATAATTAACCACAATAGCCTAGAATTGAGGGGCACTCCCTTTTAAAAGCTCTGTATTTCTGCTTATGTCCAGGAAATTTGGATTTTAAGATGAGAAAGTCTACCATTTTTCTTCCTTTGCTGGTAAAGTAATAAACTTCTCTTTCCTTCTCCTTAAACGACTTGTTCTCATTCTTCTAATGCAGCCTCAAGGACAAGTGTCAACCTTTTGGTAACAAAAAGAGTCTAGATGGTAGGTAAAGTTACAAGAAGACAGGGAATCATGGGTCCATCCGGATGCAAAGAGTCTAGAACTCCTCCATCTGGAACTCCAGTCAATTTCATGTATAAGACCTATGGACTCAGAACCTATGATTTTCTAGAGAAAGGGGTGAACCTTACCAAAGGTAACTCAGAGTTACAGTGGCCATAGTTTTAATCTAGATAAATTTGTTCATTTACAAGGCACATTAGAAAAGGATCTAAAACACCTCAGAAACAAAGGGATTTTTTTAAATTGTATACAGCGGCTTCTAAAAGCCTGAATCAAAACCTGACTCTCTCAAAGACTCCTTACAAAAGGCAAATGAAAAGCTTAAGCAACTAATTGATTTTAAAAAAATTACACATTGACTGATTTAACTCCTCTCTACCCTCCTCTGCCAACTCTGAATCTACTCAGCTTTTAGCTCAGTTACCTTCCACCCCAATGATGAAAAGAAAGCTAGACAAACGCCTTGTGAAGTTAGGCCCTCATATCAATCAGGTCTGCTTCTTTAACCACCTTCATATCTTGAGCTCAGGTCAAGGGAAAATTTTCCCTGTCCCCCAGAAAAATGTGAAGAAATTTGCTGAGGAATTCAGAATTCTCATTGGAGCACATGATTCAGGACTCCTTGATCTTTTTGGCCAAATTAGTCTCCAAAATATGCCTTTCTGGCATAAGGACTATTATATTTTCAGCCAGTTATTTTTAGACTGTTTTGTAAGGGAAATTTATATCTATAAAAGAAATCTCCATTTGTCTCCCTCTCTTCACCAGGAAGAAGAGGACTGAATGACTAGAAATTCTTAACAATGGAGAAGGCTCTGGCTTAAATCTACATAATAAGCCTTTTCTTTGTTTAAGATGGCTTTCCTGGCCATCTTGTCTTAACTGGGCCTTTACCTATATCCTTCTTTCCTTGTTTCAGCAAATGATGGTATTTAAGCCTGAAGTCTATGCTCTGTGTCTCACCCAGGAGCTCTCCCTTTAGAAATGCTAATTTAGGGGTGACTCATCAGAAGAAGAAAAAAGTGGGGGTAACTATTTGGAAACAAACTGGTAAGTGGAAAATCTTAAAAGTCTTTTCCACAAATATTAGTAGGAAGTTTAGCCATCTGAGCAGGTAATTTTGTCACATTTACCAGAGACACAATTTGAACCTAGCCATTCTTTTATAAATAAGTGAATTTTGTATTTAGACCTGGCACATGGCTAAAATTTTAAAATGAAAGCTATATGATCTCTGTTTGCATCTGCCTATATGTTTATGTCTATGTATGTATGGTACATATGTCTGATATTTTTCTACCTCTGGATAGTACTGTCAAAGGTAATTTATAAAAGATCTCTATTTAATTGACTTAAAAAAAACTGCTTATATAAATTAAGTACAGTCAGCCCTCCATATCATATTCACAGGATCCACATCTATGAATTCAACCAACTGTGGGTCAAAAATATAGCATTTGTGGGCTGTACAATCTGCAGATAGGAAGGGCTGACTTTTCATATTCATGGGTTCCATAGGGCCAAATGTAGAACTTGAGCTCTACAGATACTGGGTCCAAGGCAAGTCATGGAACCTGAGGGACAACGATACTCCTTAAACAGTTAGAAAGACAGGAGCTAACCCAAAATGGTTTTCAAGCTCACATACATGACTTGGGTATATTGTAGTAAATAAGATTAGTTTAATATTGTTAGTTTAATAAAAGCATCTGTGTCTTCTGGGTTATCAGCTTTAAGTATGAGCATAACACTGATACTTTACCTGCTTTAGTTAAATAAGTTTATGTTATGTGAACTAAAATTAAATCGTCCCCCCAGGCTAACTGAATGGACCTCTCTTGGCCAAGGTGACCCCACCACCAAAAAAAAAGGAAAAAAAAAAAGAAAAACAACAACAACAACAATGACAATGATGAAAAAACTTGAGTTGCAGGCCCTGAGGAGAAGGGAAGTCAGAGACACCTAGTTAAGCCCTGTCTCTTTTGGAGGCATTCTTTGTAACAGTAAGATACAAAAACATTAACAGGCCTAAGGCCATGTAAGACAAAGGTTAAACCACACCTGCAGGTCATCAATTTACTTAAAATATCACTTGAGTATACGTCCAGTGGCTTGTCTCTGATTAACAGACTTCTTTATCTTAACTTAAAATGAAGCCTTTAGATAAAATAAAGCTTCATTTCTTTAACCAATTACAAATCAAAGAATCTTTAAAACCACCTGTAACATTCCCCCTATCCCCCCCACCATGTCCTGCGTTTTCAGGCCAAACCAATGTACGCTTTGCATGCATTGATTTATTATTTTATGTGTAATTCCTATCTCCCTAAAATATATAAAACCAAACTGTAACCCAACCAAGGCAAGACCATTTGTTCAAGGCTTCTTGGGCGTGGCTCTCCTGGCCATGGTCGCACATATTCGGCTCAGAATAAACCTCTTTAAATGATTTTACAGAGTTTGGGTTCTTTTCCTTTGACAGTTATCTTTACCAGATGTTTAATATTACAGAACTATAAGTTCAACCTAAGAACAAATGTGCAGGTCAAAGTGCAGTGTCCATTGCTTTATGTATACCAAGCACAACAGTAAAACAAAAAACCCATCTATTTAACTTTTTTAGGATTCTTGCCTTTTTGTGGTGACTGCCTAACAGGCACATGGCTGTAAATAGCTAAAAGGGTAGTAACTCGATGATGGCTAGTTTTGTTTTGTGTTATACCTACTTAAAACCTGTTTCCAAAATCTCTTTGGTAACTTACACCCTTGGAGTTTTGCTAACTTCAATTAAGTGAAAGATATGTATTGAATCCTATCCAGATCATTTTCAAATAAGATAAAATACTGAAAATTTAATTACAGAACCTAAGTTATCCACTTTTGGCTTCTAACTGTGGAACTAAGGATATTTAGGTCTGTTAGTAATCATGTCCTGTGTCACACTGAAAAACTATACCATGAGGAAACACATGCTTCTAAAAATTAAATTTACTAAAAGTTATAAATTCCAATTAATATATGGTAATTAAAACAAAAAAAAACAAGAGAAACAACTCTGTTTATGAAGAAAATAACAAGTTTTTGGCAAGAAAAGTTATAAAGTACGAAGGATGCGTTTTTGTTAAGGGAAAAAAAGAATAATTTCTGTCCTAAAGTACAATGACTGGTTGTTCCACAATGGGAAAGAGGAAGCATATAGGACAAAACTGAATGGATATAAGGAAACTATAGAAGGTTTGTAGAAAAGGAATCTTGAAAAAAGAATTTTGTGTGTGGCCAACTTGGCTAATATTTGAATGGATTTACTTACAAGTCATTTTTTAAAATGATGAGTCGGTATCAAAAGTATATTGGTACAGAGTTTTCTTGGATTATCAGTCTGTTCTTGCTTTATTAGGTCTTTCACCACAAAAACTGAATTCTCGGCCGGGCGCGGTGGCTCACACCTGTAATCCTAGCACTCTGGGAGGCCGAGGCGGGTGGATTGCTCAAGGTCAGGAGTTCAAAACCAGCCTGAGCAAGAGTGAGACCCCGTCTCTACTAATAATAGAAAGAAATTAATTGGCCAACTAAATATATATAGAAAAAAT